>JASEVX010000080.1:0-146588 GCA_031761405.1 Serripes groenlandicus | reverse complement strand
ACCAGTGACACCTTACAATTAAAACTGTCCAAACAGTGACACCTTATAATTAAAACTTCCCCTCCAGTGACACCTTACAATCAAACGCTCCCATCAGTGACACCTTACAATTAAAACTCTCCCACCAGTGACACCTTGCAATTTAAACGCTCCCACCAGAGACACCTTACAATTAAAACTCTCTTACCAGTGCCACCTTACAATTTAAACTCTCACACCAGTACCCAATAAGAGGAATTTTGATGCAAATCATCAAAGACGCCACGCATAATTTTGAAGCATGACTTAAAGGAAGCAGATGCAATTCAATACATGTAAATAACGTGTAAACAGACAGAATGTAAATATTTCGAAAAAGAAGGCCAAATGTTCCTTTAACAAGAAGACAAAGATGTGCCTACATTGCTCACCTGACTACCATAGAATATGATAAAAGGTTACCAAGACCAGAAAGGTACAGTTTTTACGTAGGAATAGACGTTTTATATGCTGCGATCTATGTGATATTCAGCATTAGTCGTAAAATGTCAAATCTAGTCCTAAAATAAAAGGTTACCAAGACCAGAAAGGTACAGTTTTTACGTAGGAATAGACGTTTTATATGCTGCGATCTATGTGATATTCAGCATTAGTCGTAAAATGTCAAATCTAGTCCTATATATAAAATATATATATGGAGTAAAAAAAATATATATGGAGTAAAAAAAATATATATGGGGTAAAAAAAAAATATATGGAGTAAAATAAATAATATATATGGATTATAATTTGAATTGTGGGATAGCATTCATTTTGTAACAACGCCTTTCATTGGCTCGTATATTCCAATATGGCAGCTCGCTTAAGAAGGCATTTCAGCAATATCCACTAGTCTCTCTCTCTCTCTCTCTCTCTCTCTCTCTCTCTCTCTCTCTCTCTCTCTCTCTCTCTCTCTCTCTCTCTCTCTCTCTCTCTGTCTCTGTGTCTCTTTCTGTCTCTCTCTCTGTCTTTCCGTCTCTCTGTCTCTCTCACTCTCTCTGTCTCTGTCTTTCTGATGTGGATATTGCTGAAATGTCTTCTGAAGCGAGCTGCCGTATTGGAATATACGAGCCAATGAAATGCGTTGTTACAAAATGAATGCTATCCCACAATTCAAATTATAGTCCATATATATATTTTTTTTTTACTCCATATATATTTATTTTTTTACCCCATATATATTTTTTTACTCTATATATATTTTTTTTTAACTCCATATATATATTTTTTTTTTACTCCATATAAATATTTTTTTACCCCATATATATTTTTTTAATCCATATTTTTTTTTTTTTAATCCATATATATTTTGTTTACTCCATATATTTGTTTTATACAATATTGCAACACTCCACTCGCCATATCAAAGAAGCTGAAGTTTCTTAATTTGTTAGCAATAAACGGTTTAAAAAATATACCAATTAGACAAAAAACACAAAAGCACTACCACATAGGTGCTTGAATATCAATATATATTAAGGTTTAATGCTTCTGGTTATAAGTTAAGTATTACACAAGCTTTGGAAGGAGAGCCGGAAGTCTATTCTCCTTCAAGTTTAGCAGAAGTATGATAACAAAGATGGGAGTATATTGACACAAAATACGAAGTTATTTTAAAAAGTTTAAATGTAATATTATATTCATGTATTAAAATGTTTTATTTTATGTCTATCGATCGATTATAGAGATATCTCAGTGAAATAGAAACTGGTAATCCACTTTTTCAAACAGTGAAATTACTATTTTCAAACAGTGAGATTACCATTTTTCAAACAGTGAAATTACCATTTTTTTGCTGGAACTATTTTTTTGTCATGATTTTTTTTTAAATTATGGAGATTACTTATATTTTATTAGATAATATGCCTCTAAACAATAAAATGTAAATTAAAATGATAACTTTATGCAATGTCTTCAAATTATTTTCACATTAATCTCCACAGAAAATACTGGACTATTTGTTCCAGGTAGTAATACAAACTGTGTTAAAACGGTGGGGCTCACAACAGGGAAAATATTGAGGCACTGTACGGAATAAAATATACAAAACAATGGTAAAAAGACCTTTTATGGCCTAAAATAAAAAGAAATTTGTTTGCTTCAGTGAAAGATCGATTTTTATTTCATCTCGTGAAGAAAAAAAATTACTATTCTCACGAGTGGCAAAGCTTTTAACCACTATACTTTAAAGATTTAGCAGATGTAGCGAATTATTAGAGTTCCTTGTTCGAATATGCCAATGGGATTAACTACCCGAGTCTAACGGTCGAAATGTCATATAGCCTTTGTACTTAATTAAGTCGATTGTATAAGCAAATTAAAGAAAATATAAAAATTGAGCATTTATGAAGAAAAATTACACATGTTAAGTCAACATATAGCAAGAATACAATGGACAGAATGAACAAACTGTATATGGAGGAACGTTTTAAGTTAAGAAATTCAACAGACTTTTATAAACAGGCAAAAACGTTCCCCGAATTTCGGGGCCGTAAACCAAACAATTAGCCTAGGAGATCGTCAGGGTCGTAAATCGAACTATTAAAAAGAGCGTAGCCTAGGAAGTTGGGGAAAAGTTATTAAATACAAATTAAATGTGGCTAAAGATTTGGACATACACATTTTGCATCTTTTTGTCTCTTAAATCAGTCAATACAATTTATTGATTCATAAAGGTTGATTTTTTCAATCATATAATAGAGTTTTACTTAACAATAATAATTTTGGTTGCCCACTTTTCGATTACGTCAACCCATGGTACAAAATTAAAACCTATCCCATACTGACGCCGCGTTTCCAGGCGGAGTCAACAAAACAGTCTTCACATGTAACTGGTAAATTTGCTGATATGTCTTTAAGTCAATTGGCGGACGAAAACAGACGATCTAATCACTTTCACAAATAATCAGAAAGATATTTAAGTAAATGTCCCATAGTGGCCATACTATCTACACGACTACATTCATACTACCTCATCTTCCACTCTGTTTCCCACAGGATCGATATATCTATCTCTCCACTCTCGACGCTCACTCTGCCTCCACGAAACTCATCTGGGCAGCACCTCTCACACGTTGTTGTTTCAACGCCTATCTACTTTCGACTCCCCGAGTTCTACCATAATCCCGGACTTTCACCAAATTAACATATGCACATCTCCTGGAAATTCCAGGGTCAATAATATATTCATCGTAGAGCGGTATCTAACATTTCAAACAGTCAAAGTACAGTGCTAGTCTGTGTCGCCATGTTACATAAACGCCGTTTTTAATATGTTGTCAGTTTTATGACGGCGGCCAGTTTGTCTTTCAATATTGGATCCGCCGTGATCGATTGGTTAATGTCGTGGATTTAGAAACGGGTTCGATCCCCTGTCGTGGCTGTCATGGTGGAGTGGCTTGGGGCAAGGCACATTGCCTAATAAAACAAAACCTATCAACGTATGTGCTGCCTTTTTCGCACGAGTTCTCCAGTCTACATAACATTCTTCCCGGATAACCTGCTGCCTTTTCACACATACTTTTGAGTCCAATGGTTTACGACTGCTAAGGCTAGTCACGGTGACTTGTACAGTTCATCATGCACGTCCCTGTCCCCAGAGAAAATAAACAAATTGTTACCAATTCAATTCAATTCAATTCAATTCAATTTCTTTATTCAAGTATTTAGGCCTCTGGCCCATATACATTAATATTTACAAAGAATACAATATGAATGACACAATTGGAATGAGATATTTTACAGAAACAATTATTGAGATATATTATAGAAACAATTATTGAGATATATTACAGAAACAATTATTGAGATATATTACAGAAACAATTTTTGAGATATATTCTTAAAATATTGAAATAGTTATATGATTATAAACAAACAAGTAAGCTATACATTGTTTAATGATATAATTCAGGCAATATAAAACGGCGAATGAACGAGTGTGTGGTTGATTGACTGTTGTAGTTAATGAATGTGTTGGTGATCGAGAGCATGAGTGAGTGAATGTATGTGTGCGGCTTATTGAGTGTTGGAGTGAATGAATGTATGGGTGTTTGAGTGTTTTGAGTGAATAAGTGTGTGGAGTGAGGGGGAGAGTTAGATTGTTTTTGGTGGGTGGTAAAATGAATGCGTTGGTGGATGAGTAGTTGAATATGTGAGTGGTAGAACCAAATTGATAAGTGGTAATGTATGTCGGGCAAACAACTTTACACGTCATTGAATGTATCCTTATTTTTCCAAACATTGCTTTCTAACATGAAATGCCTCAACGAGATACTTTGCAACAGACCTTATTGTGGCTATGTTATTTTATGTAAAGATACTATTGAATACATGTTCATTTCTACAACGATTCCAATACGGTTTGAAGTAAAATCAGTCTTAATGGTTCATATTTAGGACAATCGAAACATAGGTGGTATTCATCTTCAACTACAGATAAATTTGATTCTTTACACAAAGGACGTAATCTCAAAGCTCTATCTATTCCAAGGTGCCTACCTCGTTCAATCATCAGATCATGGTTAGAGCACATAAAATTAGACAACATTTTTCTGTGGACATATGGTATATCTACACTTAGGTATAATTCGGGGGTAAGGGCCGATTTAAAATGCTTATAGGTTAATGCTTTAGAGGTATTGTTTATATTTGAGATCCAAAGTTGAGTATAATTATCTTCTAGTCTCTGTGTAAACAGTTGGATAAATATATTATCGTTGCCAACATCGTGAGCAATCCAGACGTAGCCATAACCATAAAGATAAAGCAGATCCTTTATACATGTGGCCCAGGTGTGTCTACCAACTGTATCCAATTGTTTTAACATTTCGTAACATTGTTTTGGCTAAATGGTTGATTTTAATGTTTATGAATGTGAAAGCAAGCTCTCAGCATGGGTTTGAATTTTGCGTTTGAACCCACTTTTCCTTCTGGTTCATATGTTTAGAGACAGGTGTGTGACAACACTGCTGGCAGAGCTAGGCCGGAATTTAGAGGTTAATTTGAATACCAGCGTTCCCGTCCAAGATTGCTTGAAAAGGAGTTGGAAACATGCTAGTTCTGACTGCATCTAAAGATTGCCTATTGCTTTGAGATTCTAAGCATTTCTTCAATTTTACACTAACTCCCTGCGCTTTTGTTGCGTGATTCTTTGAGAAAATTGCTATTTTTGTCCTTCTTTTTTCACCCTGTTACAGACCACTTTTGTGGCCAATTATTTCCATTAAACTGACCGAGAGTGTGAATTCCAGTCATTTTCTAAACATCTGGATCCCCTTAATACAGGAAAATTCTTTTAATAATACCAGAACGGATATTATGAGAAACATTGGTAGACTAAAAGTTGGGGTCCCCAGGAAACAGAACATCAGCTTTCAATTGTGTATTGGAATCCGCTGTGGTCGAGTGGTTAGCGTCGGGGATTTCGAAACCGGGTGTCCCGGGTTCGATCCCCAGTCGCGGCACTACGGTCATGGTGGAGTGCCCTTGGGCAAGGCACATTTTCTAGCCTAGTACTGGTTTGTTTACCCAGGTATCATGAATAATTAAATTTAATTGCGCGCTAAATGACCTTAGCTGTCGATGCGCCATAAAACAATATACATTCATTCATTCATTCAATTGTGTATTGCCACTTCAGTCTCATGTATTTAATGCATGGTGGATAATATAAAATGTCCGAAAAGTAGCGATTTCTAGTTTCTTAAATGTTTTACAGGAACTATTGTTTTTATTCTGTCGATCTCTTCAAGACAGATAACTCAAACCTCAAACTATTTGTGGTATTTATACAACAAATCTGCAGCAGATGACTGTGACAACATCTACAAACAAGTATGGAATATCTATATAAATGAAAGTGTTACCAATAAAAGGAGATGAAAACATTGTGGCAAAAGGAGAAATTGCTCCTTTTTTATTTTCTATTTTTGCCACAATGTTTTCAAAAAGTCATCTGCTGCAGATGCGTCAGGAAACGTCTATAATAGTGAAAGGGGTAAATGACGCGTTTTGATACCATTTATATGCATATTTGCATACAGTTAGTGGGCTACACTTCCAGTTTCTGCGTTATGTATAACATAGTATACGGACGAAAAAGACTCTTGCGAGTCTGTACAGATAAACAGGCTCACCGAGTCTTCACTATACGCAGGGGAATTAAGACCAGAAATCATGATCAAGCAAATGGGTAGTATAAAACATGATCACGTATTTAATTTCAATATTAACATCTTTTTTTTTTCTTTGGTCAAAATACCTTCATTATACTTTTTTGTTATTTGTATTGTTTGTTGAACGCATTCATACAAACTTTTGTCACTTGACATTTTCTTATGCATTTGAGAAGTTACATTTATTTTGTCAAGGGAGACTATTACTCAATCCATTGACTTTTTTGGTTTAGTCAGTGTTGACTGCAGTTACTCCCCTTCTTAGAAGTAACACACCTTGGTAACGTTCAATGTGCCAAAACTACTTAACTCTTTCCTATATATACACGTATGAATGGGCGACTTTGGAAAACATTGTGACAGCAGGGGAAAAGCTAATAAAAATGTCTTTTATATTCAAAATGTCAATAATATGTTCACTAAGATATTTTCCATATTCTGTTTCAGGAATCATTAGTCTATACCTCTATCCCCCTGATACGGAATATGTCGGTCCGGATCAGGTTGCGCGGACTGCGCGAATTGCGCAGGCTGATCTTGGTCAATACATTATGCAGAGTCCAATGTTGGTTTTCTCATAGCATGCGCATATTAAGCGGGACAGGGGTTTATTCGTTAACTGTTATATGTCTTTGCTTGTTACGTTTAATCAATAGTTTATTCGGGAGTTTTAAATCTGATAATTCGTTTAAAGGCTATGAACTGAAAAATATGGGGCAGTATTACAAATTGATATATGAATTAAATTATTAAACCGGATTAAACTCCTTCTCCAAAAAGCCCAATTAATATACACACTATTTTACGCGTTATCTTAAAATGGAACTGAAAACCTATATGGAATTATAATGATAATATGTATTTAAGTAGGTATTATTGCGACTAGAAGAAGAAGATATATGGCAATTGAAAAACGTAATTATGAACATATTCAATAACCTACAATATTCTTAATTAGTCCAAGAGCGTTAATGGTCGTTTCCAATACAGAAAGGGTTAATTCTAACTTCAGTAATTTACGGTCACTGTGTTATATTACTAGTGTTTTGTGGCTGCATGCCAAAAATCAAAATCGTTTATAATAACTTTATAATGTTTAATAATTATATTGTGCAGAGTGAATGTGGTCGACTTATGTCGATGTATAATACATTTTTACATGGAAAACTAATTATCATTCTGAATTGAGGTTTGAATATCGCAAATATTGTCAACCGTACATATATGTGTTGATGATAATTTTGACTTTTAAATATGATATCAGTTTATAGTGTTGTTAATCATGTGACTGTTATAAGCGTAAATTCAATCAAATACAGAAGATTGATTGATTGGGGTTTAACACCGTTTTCAACATTTTTTCAGTCATATCACGCAGGCCAGTTGACCTACTCATAATTATGTTTCCTGGATTTCTGGTTTTCTCACACCAGTACTCTACTTTACAATTGCGAATCTCAACGTTTAAGTTGTTTATTTTTTCTTTGCATTCTCTCATTAAGTATCAGTACTAGGGCTTTAAAACTTGGATCATAGTTGCATCTTATAACCTGAAGAGTGTGTCCTTCTTTCGGCGGTTAATTAAAATGAATTGGAAATAGCTTCTTTAATTTTGCACACACATTTAATAAATAAATGGTTTTATGTATACATACATAAAACATGTCCGTGAAGTTAGCAGTCTGGCAGCATGGTATCGTGACGTTAGCAGTCTGGCAGCATGGTATCGTGACGTTAGCAGTCTGGCAGCCTGGCAGCCTGGAGGCCTGACAGCGTGGCAGTCTGGCAGCGTGAAGTTAGTAGCCTGGCAGCCTGACAGCGTGGCAGTCTGGTAGCGTGAAATTAGGAGCAGCCTGGCATACTGTTTGAATTTGGACTGTTTTTGTTCAGTGTTAAAGTTTCGTTTTTTTTACCACATTGTTTTTGTATTGATAGACGAGGCGGGGTGGGGTTGAGATGGGGTGGGGGGGGGGGGGGGGTGTTTGGCAGCGAGACGTATAATTACGCGTAATTCTTGTAAATAGTGATTTTTGTAGTTTTGTAGTTTTCTGTAGTTTTACGGGTATTGGTAAAACAAGCTGACTTAACGTAAAGGATTCAGTCTACGTCAAGAAGTACTGTTGTATATCTATGAGCTGTGTTTTACTTAAATCAACCTTACGGCATTTGCGACCAGTGAATATCTAGACCAGTCAGTGCAGTCTGACCTGACTATACACTGTTCGCCAATAAGTCATAAAAGGTTTCTGTAACAGCAACCGTTTAAGTCCTGAACATGTATGCTCAGACAGGTAGTTTTGCGATCTTGTTATACATAGTTAAAACCTCTCCCACATATAGATGCATTTCGACGCAGACGACTTTTGAAAACATAGCGACAAAAGATGAAATTGCTCATAATTAGCAATTTCTTCTTTTGTTAAGATATGTTTAACTTTATTCGATTGTTAAACAACTCACTTACAGACATTTTTCACAATTTTGTTATAGATTTTTTCAAAGTCGTCTGCTGCAAATCTGTTGTATGTTGGAAATGGTTAAGGTTTGTTTTCCTGGAGCAATGCTCGTAAACGCTCTAAATATGGTGTGGATATTCTAGCCGTATAATTACCAATTTGTATATGGGGCCTGGATCTTATTGCGTACATGTATTTATGTTAACCTTTTCCTACTTATAACAAATATGCAGCAGATATAACATTTAAATATGTTAAATATAACATCTTGAAAAAAGAAAGAAAAATCCCTTTTAATGAAAGTGTAATAATTGAATAAAGTTGAACCTTTTGTGGCAAATCGAGAAATTGCTCATGATTAGCAATTTCCCCTCAAGTGTAACAATGTTTTCAAACGTCGACTTCATCAGAGGCGTCAGAAAGTTTATAGGAAAGGGTTAAATTAACAAATATAAGCCGTCCCATGAGAAAACCAACATTGTGGACTCTGCGTAAAGTATTGATCCGGATCAGCCTTAGGATGCCACGCAGGCTTACCCGGATAGACACCTTTTGCCTCCTGTGGATGTTCTGTTTCAGGTATTATTACTCTATACCTCTTTCCCACTGAGACGGAATGTGTCGGCCCGGATCAGTCTGCGCGGACTGCGCAGGCTGATCTGGGTCGATACATTACGCAGAGGCCATACTGTTGGTTTTCTCGCGGGACGACTCATATCACATACATGTGCACGTCTAAGGTATATCAAGATGACGAATACGAAACAAATAAACACAGTCAATAAGAACCTATTGAAGGAGTTTTTTGACTCCGTAAGAGACGAGAATGAGGGGAAAATTACCAAGGAAAAGTTAAAGGCCGTAGCCAAGGAACTTGGATATATTTTCTCGGATGCGGAGTTAACGGATATGATAGAAGTGGCAGATCCAAAAGGCGATGGTGCAGTTACATATAAAGGTAGACTATAGTATTAGCACACTGGATAACCTACAGCTGCTAGATTGTACTTTTAGATCCATATACCGGTGTCTTCAAATGTATTACTCTGGTTAAAAGCGATATATTGAAGCACTGGTATGTGCCAGCACCAAACGAGCACTATATATTTATTCTCTGCAAAACTGCATACATGCTTTATACATAGTATGTAAATGACGATCTGTCATGCGTGTATATACATTGATATACATTATTTTCTTAGTTTCCTTTTGTTTTTTTGTTTTGCTGTTTTTCTTTTTCTTCTCCTTCACAAATCCAACTATGGATAATCTTTAACCTGTATTGTTGTTTGTTTGTATTTCTGTTAATCGTGAAAAATTGTACATGTACTTACAATATCTCCTAGAAAGGGGGCAATAAAGAAATTGTATTGTATTGTATATTGTATCTTAAAACTGCAAATCTGCGGAACGAACACCTCTCTTGAGAACGACCGCATATGTTTCCCACATCTGACGAAAAAACTACGTGGAAAATCTATTATTGAATTGAAAGCATTTTGGGAAAAGTAGAAATGCTTGTTTTCACGTTGTCTGCCACAGTGGTACATTTATCGGTAGCATGATTAACCTTATACTCATATTATTTTGGAGAAGCTTGGAACGTAAATTTAGCCATGTTATCTACGAAAGAAGTCATTAAATAGTGTTAATTACTATTATTAGTGTTATTATTATTATTATTATTATTGTTCGGTTGTTACAATTAAAATCTAGGTATATTTCTGTACATGAATGTAAGAATATGCCTGCTAAACATATATAACTTGACGTGAAACCATCACGCAACATAATCACTCACAGGCGAATGTGTAGTTGCTCAAACGAGTTCATTTTCTTTATACCTTGACGTAGGCATTTTTGACATTTGACAAAAACGTTGTATCGAATTAAGTAGAAATGATCAAATGCCTGGAGTTACAGGAATCCGCCGTGGTCGGTGGTTAGCGTCGGGAACTTGAAACCGGGCGTCACGGGTTTGATCACCAGTCGCGGCACGACGGTCATGGTGGAGTGCCCTTGGGCAAGGCACATTTTCTAGCCTATAATTGTTTACCCAAGGATCGTGATATATCTGAAATAATGTTCAAAATGGCGTAAAACCAAAATAAAAACAAAACAACAGAAAACGTATTGAACCTGCAAGCTGACTCTACTACCCTTGTTTCCTTTTTCAGGTCTCGCTAAGATGGTACATGAATCCCATCAGGATTTTCCACGCTTAAAAACGGTAGGTGAATATGGTAGCTGGAATCGTTACATGTATGCAGTATGATATGATGTCATCGATATCAACCTAAAGATCATTTGAGAGATGTTCTGCGAAACACAACTTAACTCCATTGTAACACGTGTGGGAAAAGATATGCCTGCGCACTCAGGCTAATCAAATCGACACTAATTTACAGAAGGTTCTAAATACCATATATGACGTGTTCGGGAACAGTATAGAGTCAGATCAGATTGCGTTTGTGTGCTGTCTGGTCTGG
Source organism: Serripes groenlandicus (assembly GCA_031761405.1). NCBI lineage: Eukaryota > Metazoa > Mollusca > Bivalvia > Cardiida > Cardiidae > Serripes > Serripes groenlandicus. Next base: position 135,449 of record JASEVX010000080.1, on the reverse strand, counting down.
CTATACTCTGGTCGCAAATGGCGTACGATTGGTTTTCAGGGAGCGACATACATATAAGTTTCGCTGATTTTTTTATTTCACCATGTAATTATACAGAACGATTACACTAGATACGTTTATGCATAATTGACAAGACATCTGGATTATAGATACATTTTACTTTTTTATGATATATTTTGATTTTGTTAATGATTTCTGTATGTAATTTAGGATTGCTTTGATCGTTTCTACTAGGGATGGCAGCGATTAATCGGTTACCCGGTTAACCGTATGTTTTTCGATTAATCGGTTAGTAATTCAAGTAACCGAGTACTCGGAAAAATAGATAAAATATATACACAGGTGTATTTCACCTTTTGTTCTTTTCAATTTGTCACACGTATCTGACCAGAAGTAATTATTCACTCCTCGATCTGGAATGTTTACATAAATGTGAAAACGGCCACCCTCGATTGTTTTTATGACTCTATTGTTTTTATGACCGTTTGTTATCGAATAAGTGTGGCTGATCAAACGATTAATTACAGGACAGTTTGTTTCTTTAAAAAAAAAAATCCGTTTAGAAATTAAGTAATACGTGTGAAATATGTTTTTCAGACACTCGAAGAATTAAGGCGAGAACTGACAAGTCTATCACTATCTGAAACAAGAGATACTTCACAAGACACCGACATTTCCGATGCCCAATGTAACGACGAGACAAGTGAGCAAACCACTAATGACAATGACAAAGAAAGTGAAATTGTAAATAAACCTACGCTTTCAACAAGCGGTATTGAGGAAGACACTACAAGAGAGCCAGTTACTGAACGAAATAATAATATAGTGAAAAGTCGTAACGATGATGAAGACTTTGAAGCAGATAACGTGGTGATTATTCGTAGGGTCATGAAAGCTAAAGAAAGTGAAAATAGGAAAAGAAAAGATTCCAAAACTATAAATAGACCAGCACTCGTTGTTCCTGTTAGTGATATGGTAGATGACGATAACAATATAGACATAGACGACACAAGTAATGTTTTTCTTGATGAAAGAGATGAATATTCAAACGAAGAATCCATGTATATGAACAGTCAAACTCCGACAGATGGCATGATACCTGCAGTCATTCCATTATCAGAGAGGACACGAACTAAACTAAATAAGGTCAAAACACTTCAGCAAGTCAATGAAAAAACTAACTTCTCTAATAAAAAGTTACACGTCGAACAAGAAGTAAGCACGAGACAATCCTTTGAAAATAAATTTGTTGCAGAATCTGATAGATATATTCAATCCGGACAGAGTGCTGCAACTAGATTCTCGTTAGATGCTGGTATTGTTTCGGCTGTAGATGAATATAACGTCAAAAAAGGCAGGAATCGTACACGTAAACAGAGTAATACGCAAACGGATGAGGACGGGTTGAGAGTGGAGGATGAGGTTTGTTTAACCCTTTCCCTCATATAGACGCTTTCTGACGCCTCTGCAGCAGACGACTTTTTGAAACCATAGTGACAAAAGAAGAAATTGCACAGAACGTGCAATTTCTCCTTTTGCCACAATGTTTTCCACTTTTTGTAATAGGTTATCCATTCAATTATAGAGATTTTCTATCTTTTGACAGAATATGATCAAAGTCGTCTGCTGCAGAATTGTCGTATGAGGGAAAGGGTTAAGAGTGTAAAATGAAAAGTGGACACGCGATAACTCGAAACCGAAAGGAATAATTAACTCACCTCGAATTATCGATATGTATGCTTATATAGTTTAAATTGTATAGTATGAAAAGTAAGCCGCCGAGTCCTGGTAGCTTAGTCAGTAACGACGCGGGCTGTCAATCCAGGGGTTGTGAGTTCGAATCCTGGCTCGGCCGACTTTCTTTGCGACGTTTGACAAAAGTCATTGCGACATGCGTCATTCTTCTTCCACCAATGGGCTAAGTCTATGTGGAAAAGCAGCCAGTTGCTTGGGAAGATTGTTATGTGGTGTACTGGTGTGAGAAAACCAGGAAACACATGAGTAGGCTAACTGGCCGCCGTGATATGACTTAGAAATTGTTAAAAACGGCGTTAAACCCCAATCAATCAATCAATCAGTGAAAAGTAAGCCACTGATAAAATCATATAACATATACAGTAGTGCAATTGCTCTGTTTTCAGAAATTGGTACGAATAAACGGTGTATTCGAGTAAACGGTGTATTAGAGTAAACGGTTTATTCGAGTTACCGCATATTCTTGTAATCGCGAGTCCACTGTATATACTTTGAATGAAATCTATAAAACTAATTCACAGATGCCTACAAGGGCCGAATTAGATAAACAAGGAGTATGCTGTTGTTTTTGTGACCATTGAGTTAATTTCAGGGTAACTAAAATTAGCCCACCCCATAGTCTAGTATTTGCGAGTCCAATGTATATATTTTGAGGAAAATCCTGCACAACTTATTCACAGATGCATTTAAGGTTCGAATAAGATACATAAGAAGATGTTGTCTTTGTGACCAATGGGTCAATGTAAGGGTAACTAAAATTTGGTCAGCTTGGGTAAATTCAGAGTTGTAGTTTTACAGTACAGTTTTTGACTAGCACTCGCCGGGGGACTCTGTTCGTTGCCAATATTCCACACAGACCACGAATCCAACGAATCGCCACGAATTGTAAATTTTAGGATTCATGAGGATTCGTGGTATTTTGCACATTTTCTGGTCCAATTCGAGACGATCTAGGATCCAGTTACGATAAGGGTACGACAGAGTTACGAATATTCGTGGTATTCGGCTGGATTCGCACGAATATTGTCAAGAATTTACTACGATCTACACGAATTTATTACGAATACTTCACGAACGTTAGGAATCAGTTAAGAATACGCCGAGTGTATGCACGAATCAGATACGAATGAAAATGAATTCGTGACTATTCTTGACAATTCTTGGGATTTCCCCTCAAGATAGGTATAAAAAGGCCCTCACCTGCTTCGGCGTGTATTCTTGGGATTCGTGACAGATTCGTAGCCGATTCGTGGACAAGCCCCGAATGAGTTAAGACTACCTACGAATGCCTACTAATCGATTACAATACAGTTACGATGCCTAAGTACGAGTGTGTTAAGAATTAACTACGATTTTCTGGAATCGAGAGTTCGTGGCCTACATTTTGAACAGCTTAAAACTTTTACCACGAATTCCCGATTGCTCAAGAATTGCAAGAACTGACTACGAATATATACGAATCAGTTAAGAACTTCACGAACTGATAACGATTCAACTACGAATCCTAAAATGTATTAATTTGTGGGATTCGTGTTCTGTGTGGAATAGTGGCAATAGGGTAATATACGGTGTTCCGTTAGAGCCATCGTGCTATCGCGCACACGCGATACCACGATAGCACGATGACACGATGGTGATGATACGATGACACGATGACACGATGACACGATGGTGATAGTATGATGACACGATGGTGATGGCACGATTGCACGATGACGATGACGCGATGTAATATCGCGTTAACGACATCGTGCCATCGTAGCATCGTTCCATCACCATCGTGACATCGTGTCATCGCGTCATCGTCATCGTGCTATCGTGTCATCACCATCGTGTCATCGTAGCATCACCATCGTGTAATCGTGTCATCGTGTCATCACCATCGTGTCATCGTGCTATCTTGGCATCGCGTGTGCTTGTTGATAGCGCGATAACACGATGGCCCTAACGAATCACCGGTGTTCCGTTAGAGCCATCGTGCTATCGCGCACACGCGATTCCACGATATCACGGTGAAACGATGGTGATGGTACGATGGCACGATGACGATGACGCGATGTAATATCGCGTCATCGTCATCGTGCCATCGTAGCATCGCTCCATCACCACCGTGTTATCGTGTCATCGCGTCATCGTCATCGTGCTATCGTGTCATCACCATCGTGTCATCGTGCTATCGTGGCATCGCGTGTGCTTGTTGACAGCGCGATAGCACGATGGCCCTAACGGAACACCGTAGTAATCTGATTATGCACCCTTTTTATTTTCGTCATCCCGATATAAACATGAAAATATTTATTTGGTACTCGATGTATGTTCTGGCTCTGAAGAAGGTTTCAAGAAACTGCTGTTAGGTAGTATCCAGTTTGATCCTTGACATGGATGCGGAGGCAAGTCTTTAGCGTGTTATAAGTACGTTTAGGCTGGTTTGAATGCCCTTAAAATTGGGCCATCCCGCAAGAAAACCAACATTGTGGACACTGCGTAAAGTAGCACCCCGGAACAGCTTAAGCATGCCGCGCAGCCTAACCCGGGCAGACATGTTTCACCTCCTGTGGATTTTCTGTTTCAAGAATCATTACTCTATACCTCTATCCTTGAGACAGAATGTTTCGGCCCGGATTAGGCTGCGCGGACTGCACAGGCTGATCTAGGTCGATACATTACGCAGAGGCCATACTGTTGTTGTTTTTTATTTCGCGGGACGGCTCAAATGTTATCTAAAAACATTATGCATAATGTTAACATCTCCTCATTCTCATCGAAATCCACATTGTTCGAAATATCGTAAAGTTTATTGTTGTTGAACTATGCAGCATCTAAAAAGTAAAGTGTAATTAATGTAAACCCATAGGTTTTCTTTTATATTATTCATATAGAATAGTGAAACTTATTATCATTTATGTTTGTATTTCGTTTATTCGATTGATGTCATATGTATAGTTACGAATACTACAGGAAACTGGTGAAGAGAAACGTGAAACACCCAAGGACAGTCAAACATACATAAGGGACAAAACGAAACGCATAAGACGAAAGGTGAGCCTGACACAAAGCCAAGAAGATATCAGGCCGCAACCGGTAAATAAACCAGTGGTTAAAAAACGTTCCCTTAGTAAGGGACGCGTTGCTAGGTCCAAAGGGCCATCGAAACCGAACGAAAAACACAGTATATATTACTCTGGACTGGGATGTGCCTTGAAGATCTCGGAACTGCGTACAAAACAGAGATTGCTCTATCAGATGTGGCAACTAGTGCATGACGAGGCGATGATGAGGTTACAACAGACATTCCATTACGACTATGCTAGAGACCCTGTAAGTACCTGTATTGTTATTTACTATACATAGATACAGATGATCCACGATAAAACCTATATTATTTACTCCGCGTAAAGTATCGACCCGGATCAGCCTAAGCATGCCGCGCAGGCTAACCCGGACAGACACGTTTCGCCTTCTGTGGATTTTCTGTTTCAGGAATCATTACTCTATACCTCTATCCCCCTGAGACGGAATGTGTCGGCCCGGATTAGCCTGCGCGGACTGCGCAGGCTGATCTGGGTCGATACATTACGCAGATCAAATAATGTTGGTTTTCTTGTGGAACGGCTCATAAACATACATGTTGGTAGTTTTGTTTTGCATATATCCTCCAACAACATTTAACTTTGCATAATACATATAATCATAATTTCACAGACTTTAAAATGTATAATTATGTGTTTATTGAAATTGTTGTATAGTTTCAAACTTTACTTCGAACATTACCATTATTTATTCGTTTCCGCCAATCTGTACTCCAAGATAGTCCGACCAACACTTTTGTACGGATCTGAGCTTTGGAATAATATAACGAAAACTGATCACAATAGCTTAACGATTTTTCAGCATTTCGTTGCAAAGAAGATCCAAGGACTTTCAGTTAGAACGCGATCGGACATAGCTGAGTCAATGATTGGGCTTTACAGGATAGACAGTGAAATCGAAAAGCGGAAACTAATGTTCCTACATAAATTGCGTTGTCTCCCTGTATATTGTATTACAAAAGAAATATTTGTTAGTAAATATTTAATGTACTTAAATGACCAACGCTCTGTCAAGCTTGGGTTCATCCCGGATATCTGCAGGATAATAGCAAAATACCACTTAAATTTTATATTGAACAATTATTTCCGGGATAGTTCACTGCCCACTAAATCAGCATGGAAGAATACAGTTCGCCAAGTGATTGGTATGCGTGAGTATTCCTTATGGGTACAACGCCTCACCATGAATCAAGAGTACATGTCTTTTCAAGTGTTACAGCCAGCGATCGAACCTAGCATCGTCTACAAAGTTTCGAAGTTGAGTGCCTTTAGATCAACTTTGACAACTATTGTCAAACTATGGTCAAGGCCCATTACACTAGCACATTTTACGTGCATCAAATGTGGCATGCTATCCCAAGAGGAATTAGTTCATTTATTGTACGAATGCAGCTGCACAAGAGCGATACGCTTTGAACTCAAACGGAAAATGCTTTCTCTGTTTGATATTCAATTTGTTAACGAGCTTTATGCTCTAGACCATTTTGAGTGGGTTCTCCGCATCATGGGCGCCCTACTACCTCCAGTCGTCAATTCGAATATCAACAGAATGTTTCTTCAGCTCACGTTCACTTTTGTGAGTCGCTGTGTCCAGCTGTATTCGCCAATTTAACTGTGTCAGAACGACAACCAGTATTGTTCAACATCAGGCTTAAACGCACTATGTTTGAGGTTGCTGTTAAGCATTGATAGTTTAATACTAACGTAAATTAGTACCGAACTTGTATATATAACCCTATATAGTAGTCAGTAATTGTCTTTTCTTTTTTTTGTCTATATGTTAATATATTTGTTCTTTTTTTTTCTATTGAAATTGTATAATTTATTTGTGTAGTGTAAAATTTAACCTACGATATCTCCAAACATGGAGGCAATAAAGAATTGTATTGTATTGTATTGTATTGGGTCAACTAACCAAGTAAAAGGTCAATTAAGCCACGTTTGGGTCACTTAAAACAGAACGGAACTATTGTAACTAACATGCTTAAACAATAATGGCGTCATTCGAACCAGACGGAGGTTAAACTATGTAGAATAAAGAAAAATGATAGAAACAAGCAATTTTTATCTTTCCAGCAATGTTATTAAATCTACCTCAAACTATTGTTTGCTTAAAATATCTTAAAATATTTTACTAAGGATTTATGCAAACCTGACGACATGGATAATAACATCCTGAAAACTCTTGACTCACTGATTCTAGTGGATAATCTGACATCAAGTCAAGCATTAATCAAAACTAAACTGCGGATTTACACACTGTAGTTCTATTAAGGTACATGCTAACCCTTTCCCCCATACGAGAATTCTGCAGCAGACGACTTTGAACGTATTTAGTCAAAAAGTAGAAAATCTCTATAATTGAATGGATAACCTATGACTAAAAGTGGAAAACATTGTGTCAAAAGGAGAAATTGCTCGTTTTGAGCAATTTCTTCTTTTGTCTTTATGTTTTCAAAAATCCGTCTGCTGCAGAGGCGTCTGAAAGCGTCTATATGAGGGAAAGGGTTAATGGAATAGGGCCTTTCTTTTGATGTATCTCTCAATCGGCAAGTCGCAATGACATGGTCTATAGTCTACATTGCTAAATATAATTTTAGCTTAACCCTTTCCCTCATACGACAATTATGCAGCAGACGACTTTGAACATATTTTGTCAAAAAATGGAATATCTCTATAATTGAAAGGATAATCTATGACAAAAAGTGGAAAACATTGTGGCAAAAGGAGAAATTGCTCGCTTTGAGCTATTTCTTCTTTTGTCGCTATGTTTTCAAAAACTGTCTGCTGCAGAGGCGTCAGAAAGCGTCTGAATGTGGAAAAGTGTTAATATAATGTAGCTTAATGTCTAAATTCGTTTACTAAGTTGGTAAAATATTCAGATGATAGATGAAGCTATCATCAGTCGCCTAATGATCTGGTCTACCAAAAGTGAAACGATATTTACTATATTATGTCTTTATATAGACAAAACATTGCCCAACATGACTGTACATTTTACTATAAAACCAAAATGAATTTGGCTTTTATTCAATCTTCCTGCTAAAAAGATGCACTAACTGATACGTTCCGCTGTTTGCAACTTGGCTGTATTCCTTTTTTATTTTATATTGTTTTCATTTATTTTCCATTAAGGCACCGGTGTCCGAAGTGAAATCCAAGCCAACAAAAAGACTAAAGAAGCGGAATTATTCAACATCCAGTAACGATTAAATAATTAATACAGACTCGGTATTGGATACAAACAATGGTATATCGTGTCATAAACTACAACCACGTTATACACATGTATACAATGTGACAATTGACTGCTATGCCTTACTTTGCGATGGAACGAAATGTAAGTCATCAGATTGACTGATGAAGGGGTGAGTTTCGAAATTCGATATCACTCACTAATTTGTTTATACCAATGTTTCTTATTGTATCAAATGTATTTGTAAATACTTGTATATTTTACCTTTTATTGTGTTGTGATATTAACCTCCATACATCTATAAATATCAGATGTAAGTGGAAGACACTTGTGCAATGGTAAAGCGTCGGCCTCTCGTACCAAAGGCACTTGGTCATTTTGATCTTTACCCGGAACGAATTTGGAATTGAGACTAAATACAGTTTTAACTTGGAACATGCGCAAAACTATGCTGGAAAAAGGGGGTGTAGGTAAAGTGAATGCAAGATTCCCAAACATTTCTATAATAACTTGCGTACATACAACTGGCAGCAGTACGCATCCATTGTGTGTCACAACATGAATACATGCATGCTCTTATTTGGTTTCGTACTGAGAATGCGCCCTAAGGTTTTGTGCGGACATACTAAACTATGTGGCGGATTTCCGATAAAAATACACTTTTTAAGGCACGTTTGCCCTTTAAGACCGCAGCTACCTTCATGATTGGATATGGCGATCAAGACACTTTAACTATTATCCTTATCTCATTTTCCATCTCTGTTCGCACTTCCTCCAGTCTCTCTATCGTGCCGTATTTTTTCTTTGAAATCAGCATATAATAATAGTCTACTTCTTGTCCACCATTCCTAACAGAATCACAGTACTGAAAGTACTGGTAACGAATTATTTTGAACATGTATTGTAAAATCTAATTTATAAATGCAATTGATCATGCTATTTCACAATTAAGTCTATTTTAGTATTATTAATATTTTTGTCCAGATATTTTTTTTATCAGTTGACAGTTTTAGTAAATGTAGCATTTCAACGGCGATATTTACATTGTTAGTTCGATTTGTTTTCGTCACCAGGGGTGGATCCAGGATTTCGGCTTATATTATAACTATGTTTCATGTGAGTGAATTAATTATTATAAATCTATAATGTTTAACAAATCGCATAAAATAAGAATTGAAAAAAAAAAGAACAGTTCCTGTTGGGACTCGAACTCGCGTCCATAAATAGTCCATGATTAGTAGTTCTACACGCTCTCCATTACACCACGGTACTTTGATACAACGTTTGAGCGTTACTTTCGTATATAGATTAAGCTAACTGAATGCGAGCGTATGTAAACCATGATCTATAATTAGAAAGCCCCCTTGATCATCGTTATGATGTTGGAAAAAGGAGAAACAACGGCGATGCGAGCGTTTAAAATGCACACTGACTATTTCACTGAGCTCTGCGTAGTGGCATATTTGTGAGATTAACATTGTTCTATACAGCGTGGGGTCGACTTCTAGTGAATGGGCATACGACTAAAATTCATACTCGTGCCTAATACGTACCTGCCGACAAATGAAATATATATGCGCGTACTGTTAATTTGATTTTTCTAGAAAATTGATTATCTATGATGATTCGATAGTATAATTATGACTTCACTGTATTGAAATAACACGTAGAAGTCATTTTAATATCGAAAAAATACTAGGACTATTTAGGTGCAGCGAATGTGTATTCTAAGCGGAAGTGTAGTTTAACCGTGACTTCCGGAAACAAACACGATCGCGTTAACTGTATTATTTTTTGAGAAAAAATAATTCGTTAAAAACCTTTTACATCAAAGAAACAGGTTCACTTAGTCCAGTACAGCAGCATGGCTCTTTTCAGTAACCAGCTCATTTTAAATCCAGTCCCTGCCTAATAACTAATTGTAACTTACTGTTCCGAGACAGCTTTAAAACCTACGGCTTCTAATTACACATCTCTGTTGTTTGTGTTATTCGTAGTATTTGTGTAGCAGAGTGGATTGAATTTGAATAGGCGGCTGATACAGTGTTTGTTGATTTTGCGTTTGAATGCATTGATAGTAAGCGCCGTTATAACAATATTTGGTAAAGAATTCCATAGGCATACTCCAGTCTCTGATGAACACAACCCGTGCTTAAATTGCATGTTTTAACTCATATCTACTAGGACCTGAAACACACGACCAGGCCATAACCGTTTGTTACCATTACATGCGTTATATTTCTTATCCTGTTAAAGTGCAATCAAAGTATTAATTTATTCCTTCATGTAAAAATACGGCTTCTTGTATCTATTACATCAATCATTCGTCCTGTTAATTTCAGGAAAACACATCTAGTAAGATACACGTTGCATTTAATGAACGGTGCTCTGTGAAAAGCTACCGTATTGTTATAATTACACGTTTTAGAACATATTGATTGATTGATTGTTGGGTTTTTAACGCCGCTTTCAACAATTGTTCAGTTATATCGCGGAGTTTCCTGGGTAAGTTACCAGTCCTACTGTTCAATTTATCCTGATACCAGTCAGTCAGTCGTAATGCTTACCCTGCATCCCTGAGCGCCAATGAGGGCAGCCATTACTACCGTTTTAAATGTATTTGGTATGACCCGGCCGGGTATAATAAACATTTGTAATTGCATTACGTTAACGAGGACAGGAATTATATACTTTAACCAGACACACGTTGATGCATCTGCAGCAGGCGACGTTTGAAAATATGATTATGTCGAAAGGAGATATCATTCCAATGAAAAGTTTCATCTTTTGTCATACAATTGTTCACTCTTTTCTGTAAGTTAACTTCCTATGATAAAGACTTTCATTAGTTTGCCTTCAGAGTACACGTTTTCCAAGTTGGTCACTGCATATGAGCCGTCCCGCGAGAAAACCAACATTATAGCCTCTGCGTAATGTATCGACCCAGAACAGCCTGTGCTGTCCGGGCAGACTGATCCGGGCCGACACATTCTGTATCAGGGGGATAGAGGTGAAGAGTAATGATTCCTGAAACAGAAAATCCACATGATGCGAAAAGTATCAGTCCGGGTTAGCCTGCGTGGCATGCTTAGGCTGATCAGGGTCGACACTTAACGCAGAGTCCATAATGTTGGTTTTCTCGCGAGACGGCTCATATGTGTTGTATGTGAAATCGAACGCCAACATTAATTCCAACATTTGACAAAAATAAATTCGACAAGTGTCATTCGACTTCCACAAATGGGCCAACTGCTTTTTGGAAAAGCTGAAAGTTGCTTATTAAAAACTATTGTTTGAGGTAATGGTACGAAAATGTCAGGACACACATGGATGTGTGAACCGGCAGCCGTAATATGACTGAAACAATGTTGAAAACGGTGTTAAACCCTAATTAAAGATAAAAAATAGTCGAACGTGGGAAAGGGTCATATTGTAACATGGACAACTTTATAAAAGGTTGATTTTACTATCACATTTGACATTATTGGCACCGATTGAAAGTATTGATGTAGAAGTATGTCAGTCCGTCCTTAAAAAAGAGAACCGTAAATCAAACTAGGTTAACAGATAGTGTATCCCTGAATACACACACAAAAGTTCTAAAAAAGGTTCTCAAAAACGGAAAGGGTTATGGGAAAAGATAAAATACAGATTTTTCCTCTAAACACAAATGAGAAATCAAAATCCTTTGGCTCTATTAAAGTAGTCGGGCTTGTTTGTTTGTAAGAATGGCTGAATACAAAATAACCCGTTTGTAAATACTCTTGATGATCCTCGTAAAAATGTACATGGGGCATGAGATTAGCAAAGAAAGTGTAAAGAAAGAGCAAACACATGGCGATAACTAAAGGTCATAGTGCCTCTAAATGAGGACACACCTTCTCTCCTGATATCCGGATCACACCATATGTACCACGCCGTACGAAAACCGATCTACCAGACTTAACAAACAGCGAAGATCCAGATCAGTCTGCGCATCTACCCAATCTGATCTGGATCTTCGCTGTTCCGTTTTTTATCATTCAATAATTGTTAAGCCTTCTAGAAACCGTTTTTGTGTCTAAGACATACTACTCCCACATACGAAAGATCTGCATCAGACGACTTTGAAAATATCTTACGTAGACACTCTTTAAAAATGAAAGATAAACTTTTGATAATATTGAGGAAAAAGGAGAAATGTCTGAGCCGAGTCATCCAAAGACTGTTAAAATGACCATAGCTTCCCTTATATGCACTCAGGATGATGGGGTTAGCATATAACAACTGACCGGCTGATGTTAGGATAAAGTTTTAAGTTTTAAGTTTTATTGAGAAATACAGTGGGCAATATGCTACGGTGTACCGTTAGGGCCATCGTGCTATCGCGCTGTCAACAAGCACACGCGATGCCACGATAGCACGATGACACGATGGTGATGACACGATGACACGATGACACGATGGTGATGGTACGATGACACGATGGTGATGACACGATAGCACGATGACGATGACGCGATGACACGATGACACGATGGTGATGGAGCGATGCTACGATGGCACGATGACGATGACGCGATATTACATCGCGTCATCGTCATCTTGCCATCGTGCCATCACCATCGTGTCATCGTACCATCACCATCGTGTCATCGTGCTATCGTGGCATCGCGTATGCGCGATAGCACGATGGCCCTAACGGAACACTAGTGTTCCGTTAGGGCCATCGTGCTATCGCGCTGTCAACAAACACAAGCGATGCCACGATAGCACGATGACACGACGGTGATGACACGATGACACGATGACACGATGGTGATAGTACGATGACACGATGGTGATGACACGATAGCACGATGACGATGACGCGATGACACGATGACACGATGGTGATGGAGCGATGCTACGATGGCACGATGACGATGACGCGATATTACATCGCGTCATCGTCATCGTGCCATCGTGCCATCACCATCGTGTCATCGTACCATCATCATCGTGTCATCGTGTCATCGTGTCATCACCATCGTGTCATCGTGCTATCGTGGCATCGCGTATGCGCGATAGCACGATGGCCCTAACGGAACACCGTAATATGCCCATGAGTATACAGTATTAAACAATGTACATATTAACATAGGTAATACAAAAATTACAAATATTAGCGTACCCATATATGTTAAACATTATATCCAGCGTTTGAACACACTGTAATTTTACACAAAACTTATACTTGCCATTAACTGAAAATATCGGTATTGTACATAATACAGCATAAACCTTGAATACATAATGAAATGGACCAGCAGTACAGGTAACACAGAATACGCCGTGATACAACTTAACAATTCATGAAAGCGGTGTTATAAAACACTATACAAACAAACATAAACCTGCCCGACATTCACAGGATAGTCAAAGTGGGTCCCTTTCTCACCTGGCAGCGGTACTTTTATCGTGATCGATCAAAGAACAGACGATAACGCCCAACCTAGTTGTTCCTATTTAAAGAAGGACCTCGATAAGGCGTCGTTTAAGGTCGTTTTACGGACGAAATGATGAAATATTACGCCTTTTTTCCCTTAACCCTTTCAAGGCTTAGTATGTAAAATGGACTTGTCCAGCTATTTATTTATCAGAGTCCATATCCAATTGTAGGAATATCAAGATACACATTTTGAGTTTTACAGCCAACATTATATTGCATGGTCGGACGGCGCTACTGGTTTGCCAGTCTCTGTAATTGTTGCACAGACTTCATGAAATCGGTGCCATCAATCAAAGGGTTATGTGGAATACTATTAGTACAACGTGTTTAAATGGTTTCCTTCGTCCGGAGCAAAAGGGCCCTTGATCGATTTGTACACAGTCTATCACAAATAGCCTAGTTTTCCATCCTTCCAGGCATTTTCGACACAGTTTCCGAAGATTTTGCACTGGTTGAAAGTAACCGTATGAATGCTTAAATTGTGTTTTATTGGCCCTACTCGTTGATTTCGCAAAATGTAAAATCGCTATTCTTAATCATTTTTCTCACTTTGTCAGTACAACTATTCAAATTGTCATGACATCGGATTTTCTTAAGTTAGAATTTGAGTCGTGTCGGGCGATTTAAGGTCTTAATAGTTCTGTGTACATATTATACCCATTTGAACCTGCCTTGTGTTTTTACATTTCACCAAAATGATATACAGTATTAAATGCATCGTCTGGCAAAAGCTAGAGTTGCTACCCATATTGTTTAACGCAAATATAGCTTTATATGACGCCAAACCGGTGATTGACAAAGGCTAAGACGAACAATGGACAGACGCCGCTCTTTCTTAACACTTTCCCACATAAAATACATATGCAGCAGATGACTTTGAACTAGAAAAGGTGAACACTGAACATGTAGGTTTAATCACTGGAAATGGTTGAAAACATTATGACAAAATCAGAAACTGCTCGTTTGGAGCAATTCTCCTTTTGTCAGAATGTTTTGAAAAGTCGTCTGCTGCAGAGGCGTCAGAAAGCGTATTTATGAGTATAAGAGTTAAAACCTGACCAGTAACCATTTGGGTATAGGTCAGAGGAAATTGCTTCATATGTAATATTTGAGCATTGACGCCTGAAATTAGGCATTCGGTCATTTGTTATATATCAAGACTAGTGCAACAAGTGTGTACATACACTCCGACCAGTGCTCCAACTAAAGACTACAAGACCTACACGGTAGGTCAGTAAACCGTTGACTCAATGGCGTACAGTACCGAAGTTCCAAATGAGTTATCGAAGGCCCTCGCTTAAATGTAGCTCAATCCAGGGGCGTAGCTTTGCAATAATCAATGTGTAGGCCGTCTCGTGAGTAAATCAACATTGTGGACTATGCGTAAAGTATCGACCCGGATCAGCCTAAGCATGCCGCGCAGGCCTACCCGGATAGACACTTTTCGCCTCCTGTGGATTTTCTGTTTCAGGAATCACTACTCTATACATCTATCCCCCTAAGGCGGAATGTGTCGGCCGGATCAGTCTGCGCGGACAGCGCGGCTGAGATCTGGTCGATACATTACGCAGATGTCTATCGCCGCAGCTGCATTTTGGGGGGCATTTTGAGAAAAAATGTGTAGGCACGTGCCTACAGCGCCTAAAGGGAGCTACGCCCCTACAATCAAAGCGAGTGATAAGGTGAAATGACTGGATATACAAATAACAACTTTATCTCAAATAAACCAAACCAGTCCGGGTGACCTGAAACAGATCTGGGTTATGGAATGGTGTTAATAACCGTAATAATTACACGTGTGAAAAAAACACACGCCCGCGCATCCATGCAAAAGGACGCACATGTATACTACATTTCTCAAATTTCATAGAACCGTCTATATTTCCTTTGCTTAGCAGCGCAGTGCCAGATGGCTTTGTCCAATAATGTATAGGCCTGTCTGGATCTGCACTGGTCGCAATTGCCTAACTGATGATTTTAGCAGTGCGTTGCTCCTATCTTTAAATGATGTCTTGCGTAGGTACGTGGATGCAAATCAAATATTAATACTAGCAAACTCAAATGGACAAACGAAATGCAGGTAAAAGGTATCATAGCTCAGTCTAATCAGGATATACATGTACACACTTCTTCATTATAGACACAAAGGTTGGCATTCGTCGTTTCAGGATCAAATACTTTCGCACTTTTCTCTCAATAGCTGGGATTGTTTCTGTTCGTTTGCACTTATCAGGTAAATTAACATCAATTGTGAAACACGACTACAGCTTAAACTTTATTACTCACGATGTCTGCTCAATTGAGACATTACCAGTACTCGCACTGGTTGTGTAAATCCCTTCAAAGACAAACATCGCACGTCACAGTAATCGAACTCGAGTTCCTTGGTACGAGAGGTCAACGCTCCTCATTCTGCCGTTTGTGTCTATGTATAATTAATGCGATGACGAAAGTATTTAACTTTGGCTTGTGACACAGTTTAGCTTAATGCGTTCCATATTTTGATTCGTAAATCTTTGAAACATATCCAAATGGATTTGTATAGGCGATGACCATATCAAATATAAATTGTATTGACTTAATGATACACCTAATAGATTGGAAACTTGGACAAATTGTATGTGTGTCGGGGTTATAGCCGATATATCGGGGAAGAACGTAAGCAAAATGTGATAGAATGGCATTTGTTGGGCGAACTATAATTTCGCATACATAGAAAGCAGCGTTATGCTTTACAAATCTGTATGCGCACATTCTACACATTTACTTGTTGTAATTGCATAATGATTGAACTGTTTCGCGATTTCTTTCGCTCTCTAAACGCCCAAAATTGAAACGTAGAATTTTGACTATATTTTATCTACATGAACATATTTTATATGTTTGGTTAAATATTGTTACGTTTACATCAATAATAACAAATAATAAGCCGAATCTATCGACTATGGGTCTTAACCCTTTCCCTCATACGACAATTCTGCAGCAGACGACTTTGAACGTATTTTGTCAAAACATAGAAAATCTCCATAATTGAATGGATAACCTATGACAAAAAGTGGAAAGCATTGTGACAAAAGGAAAAATTGCACGTTTTGTGCAATTTCTTCTTTTGTCACTATGTTTTCAAAAAGCCGCCTGATGCAGAGGCGTCAGAGAGCTTCTATATGAGGGAAAGGTTAATGAATGTTCGTAACGGAGTCACATTAAGGTATATCAGCTATAGCTTTTTTTCATCTCGATATATGCATTTAGGAACATCATGCATATATACGTATGTCAGTGACAGCTCTGATGAGACTGTACGAATACATAGGCTCGCCATAGTCCTTACTTAGAAACCATATCGTTAGACGCGGTTTGGATTATGTCTAGTACGTGATTATAGGTTATTGACCCGCTACTGAGCACTCATCCTTAGACTAAGTTCTTTGGCTGACGTTGATTGCTAACTATGGCTGCATAGGGTGGTCAATAACCTTTTGAGTTCATACTGTAAATGCCTTTTAAATAGTGTTTGTATCTGATTGAGCTTCAGACTGTTTTTAATATTGACATGTCTTTAAAGAAAATATCTTACAGAGGCTGTTTGATGTTTGCGAAGTTATATCATTACCATGCATATTAATGAGCCGGTGCTCGACATTTTAGAGTATTAACACCTCTACATGGCATTCGCCTCGGTAAAACAACTGTCGATTCGGTTTATCATTATACATCAAAAGCTGCAATTATAGTTTGCCTCTGTAATGCAAAAGATTATAACAAATATGTCCTTGGCTTAAATTAGTACACATGAACAACTCATACCAAATATTGTTATCAAATGTTAAACAGTAGACAAACATGGGCAACTTGTATAATCGACATGCTTTTTAATTATGGATTTGGGTATGTTTTGATTAACCTAGAGGTTTAAACGTATTTACAAAAAGACTTGTAGATTGTTTTACGCAAAAATGGCATTCAGATATTGAAAACACACCAAACCGATTACATGTAACTATTTAAAACCTACCTTAAGTCCGGAATTGTACTTGAGTGTTGACATACATATAGAAAAGTACTGTCTAACTTCAGGTGCTCAAACCACGATATTATGATAGAACGTGGTAGGCATCTTGGGATAGACAGACAGACACTTAATATTCTGTCATTTGTGCAGTTAATCAAATGTATATCTTGATGAAAATGAATTTAATCTTATTTTCGAGTATACATCATTTGAAAAATTGGAGATTGTTCTATTTAAAAAAATATTGACAACGCACTGGAAACATAGATGTTTTTAATTTGATATTGAAACACGAACCATAACACTAGCGGCAGCTATCCTAATTGATGCTCTAAAACTCAAGAAAAAAAGTCATAAAAATAGCCTTTAAAACGAGCAGAATAAGCAACACATTAACAATGTTATCCAAATGTGTTCATATTTCATGTAATTAGTGTATATAATCATAACGTTATGTTCATATGTGTATAGATATATACACTTGTATATAGGCCAGAGGCCTAAGTACTTGATTAAAGAATATAATTAAATTGAGTAAGCTGTGCATTATTGACATCACGGTCTGACACAAATCTATTAACCTAATTTACACAACATATCTTTATATTATGTCTTTTTACAACTAATTGACAAAACACTGATACATTTGTATCAGTTATCAACTAAAATCAATTCAACGTCAAATAATATCAATTTATCTAGATAAAATACGCTATGTTCTCTTGTTGCAAGAATAAATGTAAATTTAGTTGCAAGTCAAACATTGATGTGGAATGCAGTGTGGTGCAGTTGTAGAGCGTCGACCTCTCGTACCGAAGGTCCCGGGATCGAATCCCGTGATGGGCGGGTTCTGCTTATGGTATTTTCCCACACAAACGGGCGCGAGTACTGGTTAATTGTCCACTTCTTTGTTTACATGTTTCCACTTAACGCTGGGAATGTTCTGAACAGGGACGTTTACAACGACAGTAAGACCACTTTCCTCATGTATCATCATCACTGCCTCAGTGGTGTAGTCCTAGAGCGTCCGCCTCGGGTGCGAGAGGTCGCGGTTTCAAACCACGACCGGGTCATACTAAAGCTTTTAAAGGGGAAGTAACGGCCGGCCTCTTTGGCGCTTATGGTTGCATGGTTAGCATTACGACTGACTGGCCGGTGCCAGGATAAATGAACCAGAAGTACTGGTAACTTATCCAGGAAATGCCGCGATATTACTGAACAATTGTTGAAAGCGGTGTAAAAAGTACCAAGTAATCAAACACTACATTTATATCGTATGAGTCGCGTGTAGCGATATTGGGGTCTTAACATACCCGCGTACAGTATACACTAACGTTAGTCTGTACATCCCAATTGCGTCGCCATAGCTTTCACTGTCCGCTTTCATATACTTTGATCCTAAATTTCTCATTGAAACTAGAAGTGTAACCCCATTACGTTACGCCGATTGATTTAATCCTGTTACGGAAAGACCACAAACTCCCATCTTAACACATGCATAATAAGCTGCAGTTATCGAAATTGAGTCTTATTATATATTTGAACAGTGAAGGACTGAAAAAGATATAACCACACCCATCCTTCCTTGCTCGCCTTCATTGTAATCCTTTCCGACATACATTTGTTTTGCAGCAGACGACTTTAAAAACATCCAGGCAAAAATACGGAAAATCAAAATCAATGAAAGTATAATTATGGAAAACATTGTGACACATGAGGATATTTCAAACGCCGTCTACGCAAATGCGTCAAAATACATCTGCAAGTGGAAAAGAGCTGAACAACTTAAGTAATACATACATATTACTGTAATTAATTGAAATTGATTGAAATGAATTTGCTGCCGTGATATAACTATTCTTCAAGACGTTATTAAGTCCCAATCATCAATTCATTCAGTTACGCATGGTATCAAGCACAGCCGTGTCCTGACTGGTTCAATGGATATTATCAGTAGGATTGTCGACCGATAACCAGACTGTGCGATTAACTCATAGTGGACGCACACGTGATTTTAGATTTCTATATAAAGACATTGTACTGTACTCATTCTGAATTATATTTAGCTCATTCCATCGTTTATTTATTTATTTAAATATATGTCTTAACATTTAAAAATCTGTATTAACGTATATTTTGAGACATAAATAATAAATCATTAATATATATATATAAAAATACATTTTGCATGAAACGTTTCCTGCTTGCTGATTAATCATTTTATAATTGTAATCGTTTCTTTATTTCTATGGCTTTAATCAAAGTGATATTTCATCTTGGACTTTTTCTTCACTTATTTGGTAAGAACATTTATATATTTTATTTCACTTCAAGCTCTAAGCAATACTATGAATGATGTCATACGAGAACCGTTAATCTGCACTTTGCAAAAAGCGAATAACCAGATCAGTATGCGCTTGAGTGCAATCTTTCCAGTCGGATAACACCCTAGAACACGTTTAATAAACAAACAAGCGGGTTCTGGCTTTGGGAATTTTACACACAAACGGCGCGAGTACTTGGTTTAGTCTCCAGGAAGCAGACATCGAGCGTGATTAATATAATACTTGGTTAAGTCTCCAGGAAGCAGACATCGAGCGTGACTGATGTAATACTTGGTTAAGTCTCCAGGAAGCAGACACCAAGCGTGATTAATATAATACTTGGTTAAGTCTCCAGGAAGCGGACACCAAGCGTGATTAATGTAATACTTGGTTAAGTCTCCAGGAAGCGGACACCAAGCGTGATTAATGTAATACTTGGTTAAGTCTCCAGGAAGCGGACACCAAGCGTGATTAATATAATACTTGGTAAGTCTCCAGGAAGCGGACACCAAGCGTGATTAATGTAATACTTGGTTAAGTCTCCAGGAAGCGGACACCAAGCGTGATTAATGTAATACTTGGTTAAGTCTCCAGGAAGCAGACACCAATCGTGATTAATATAATACTTGGTTAAGTCTCCAGGAAGCAGACATCGAGCATGATTAATATAAGTTTAAAGCTTGTTTCGTAATCAATGTAAAGTAAATATTTTAAACTAACCAAACCACGGATTTACGTGTACACTACTCAAATGTGACCGTAATTACGATAAGTTTTAATCTTCGAATTCTGGTTTTTGTGTTACACGGCCCTTCATTGATAAACTTATTTGTGTTAAGATTGCTATAAAAGCGGACCGTCGAATTCAAAAGTTTTAAACTCTTCCGAATTGAAAACCTTTTACGCAACGGTCTAACAAAGACTCGACACATTAAGTTCAAACAAGGTGCGATGTTATTCATTTAGAGGTTTTTACAACTTTCATTTCAACAGTCTTCTTTTCTATAACCATCCAATTGGGTTTTCGATGAGTTACTTCTTTCAGCGCCAAAGGCAATATTGAGGTTTTTACAAACAATACTGATTCAGGCGAATCAGCTCGTAACGAGCTGTCAGCATTGGTTGCCTTTTACTTATCAAAATAGTCCAACATTTTTATTACATGAGAAATGGAGACGCTCGATCTTCAACATGGAAGAGTCTACTTTAAACAATTCGGCGCTCAAAGAGTTAAATCGTTAAGATACAAATGCAGTTTGATTGTGAATTATAAGTTGACTGGTATTGCTTTCAACAGTTATGATCGCAAATTGCAATCAAATCCGTATGAACCGATCCTGGTTGGAAATATTTCACGAATAAAACACGACTATGTTTCAAACAGCATTGATGTTCGATTTCCTTCTCTTTCGATGTAGAACGATATTAATTTGAACCTTTCTTTAACGTAAACATACTTTGACGCGCGTTAAAGAAACGACTTTTAAAATAATGTGAGACAATTATCACTGTATGTTTTCCAATATCTGTACCTAATTCTTTATAAAAATGTCTGTTCCAAAAGCATCAAAATGTCGTCTGCGTCAACTTACATGTAGCGTTAAATGCGTTCGGTGTTACATTGGTGCTTTTATTTCATTTGATCGATTAAAATTGTCCTATTGTTCTTGTTATTTTACACGTCAGTATGAGGTTTGTTACGAATCTATGCATGTTGGGTTTTTGGGTAAGAAGGGTAAGAAGGGGTATTTAAATAAAGACAATCGTGATAACCTCCCACATTTAGTCGTGCGTTTTCGGTTTTTACTCTTCACGCAGGTTTCATTCCGAGCGATAATAATGGTCTACGTAAAGTAACCCTGTCTTAACCCATACAACAAATCTGCAATAGACGACTTTGAAGACATGGTAACAAACATGTAAAAAATCTCAAAAAAAGATAGCTTAATTGTTAAATAAAGTTGAAAACATTGTGGCCAAAGGAGAACTTGCACCTTTGGCCACAATGTTTTCAAAAGTCGTCTGCTGCTATTGCGTCGAAATGCATCTAGTGAGAAAGGGTAAAGTACCACACACTCGATCGGCAGATATCTGTATCTAATCTTGCCCTGACGTGTCAACTAATCAGGACAATACACCATGAACTGTATCAGAGAACATGACTATGATCTTTGCGCTATGCAAAAATCCCTCTCAGAAAGACAATAAACAATAGACAATAATGTTATTGACGTAAACTGTACAGTTTCTTGTAATATTTACAATATATACATACGTTACAATTAACACACACATACAAAGCACAAGAGCAAAAAAATCACACATAGTGATACTCTTAATCGAAATTGATTATTCTTGTCTTTTGTAATGAGATACTTATACTAAATGAATGGGAAGAACCCTTTTATTTTTTCATAATAAAATAACTGATCCTTTACGACAGACGAATTTTGTAGGTTATCTGCATTATTTAAACTAATTTATAATTCACAGAGCTTCGATTGTGACTCCATTATATCTGATCTAAACGTTTATATTATTTGTCAGAAAAAAAGTAACTGTGGCTTATTCGCGAATGGTGTAGATCAACTTCAGACGACACGCACGTGTATGTTGATAAGCGCAGCGCTTTTAATTACCTAAGAAGTACAGCTTTATTGAAACTTGTATTCGATTTGATCACATCATTAATTATCTAATTGGTGTATACTCTAATTATTGAACTTTAATCCTGTTCTTAAATAATATTAAATTAAAAAAAAAAAAAAATGAAAGCAAATGCTATGTTACATAAACGTACATTTGTCCTAGATTTACACTCCGTTCTCAGTAGACACGAATTTGTTTTTATTATGCATTACTGCTAAAACAATTATGATTACATCATACCCTGGGTTTAATAAATACTGGAATACAATGCTTCGATAATCTTCAGTGGAAACCGGTTAAGTTCGCCGAAATTGGAATTCCCGTTGAATGTTAATTGTTAGTGCCTATTGAATGAAAACCTAGTTTTTCGCTCTCGATGCAGAGGTTTAAACAACTTCATACCTGATCTGGTTTAAAGGGATCACATCATTCAAGCGTAACTTACATTATTGAAATGCATAACGTTTGGCAATTACATTAGCAGTCCATAGTATGTGTTTATGTTACTGTTGTTTACCTGTAGGACAAGTACACTGTACTGTATCCTGCCAATTTGATGACGGACTTTGCGGTTGGAGAGTTGTGGGAAATTCCTCGTATTCTTGGCGCACTCGATCTGGAAAGACCATGGATAGGACTTCCGGTCCATTGAATGACGTCACATGCAAAAGTAAGACGATTATTTCGTTTGTTTAAGTCACTTCTGCTTATATACATATATATGTGATAAGACAAGTAAGGGTCACGTCTCTGTCAGGCTTCGCCTTATTATCTTGTTTAAATGCAGGCAAGTCGTAAAGGCTAGTGTCTGACAAAATGTGCGTCAACATGCATTAACACTATCTTTCAGAATTTGGGCAATTGAAATCGACATCAATGATATTGCACAATATATGTCAAAAACGATTCCATGTAATTTGACCACACGAAATTTGACCACACACATTTTGACCACAGTAATTTGACCACAGTGCATTTTGACCACTGGTAATTTGACCACAGTAATTTGACCACATGGTAAGTTGACCACAGTAATTCGACCACAGGAAGTTTACAAGGGTCTACTTCAGACAAGTTTACAATAGTTAAATAAACTAAGACATAATATATTATAGTGAACACATTGAAATATGAGAAGCGAAAAGGGAACAACAAGATTAGAATCTGCAGGTTGATGTTGGTCTGTCTTGAAGTCGAATGTAGTATATAACAGGATGCTGCCCAGGTATCGTTGAAAGTCGCCCATGGTGGGACAAGAGTCACCCATGTTACATTCTTAACACGACAGTAAAACAATTGATTGTCTCCTTAAAATAGACTCATGGTAACAGTGGTCCCACCAAAAGATGTATAGGGGCGAATTATCACCACTGAAACGGTTATCTGCTCACTGTTTTAAGTTCTTTTCCATACTTGTGGACTGAACCCCTGTAACTGTCAATTGGGTAAACACCTTTTCCGATGTTCGAAAATTTAAGTCAATGTAACACTCCTCATTTGTCTTCCTCCATTGGGCTTACAGTGTTTATGGAAAAGCAGTCTGTTGTTTTGGAAGACTGTTGTATGGAGAACTGGTGTTACAACTGATCGCCGGGATCTGACTAAAAGTTGAAAACGGCTTTAATGTATCAATGAAACATACCGAGGGCTTGGCGTGAAACGGTTGTAACTAAAAACCTATTTTGAAAACCCTGGTTTAGGGGTAATTTTGACCCCTTTGTAAACAAAGCAAATTTAGGTGCCATTGCTCAGAACGAGTAATGTCACCTGAATTTCCATTATTTACAAAGAAAAATGATTTAACGCTTATAAATACTTAATGGCGAGATGATTAACCTTGGTAAAAAAAATACAAATTTTAGTTACAACCGTTTCACGCCAAGCCCTAGATACTTAGGTATTTACTTTATAGATACAATTCGCTTCTGCTTGCATTAATAAACAGCGGGGCGCCAATAAGACGTGAATGTCATCTTTGTTGAGTACTTCTCAACTCTAACACGGAAACGCTTCAACTGCAATGTGTTTTATGCGGAAGAGAATGCATCCGTTAATTTCTTTTTCAGTTGCAATAATTATAGGCTACAAAGAATTGCGCTCTTTAGATCAACAAGAGCTTTTCATCCTCTTAGTTCCAATAAACTATTGTACGGATGCGATTCACTTGACTACGAGCAGAACGTCGTCATCGTTGATGCCGTTCACAAATTCATAAATGACACCAACAGATTTACCTTGCAGTCATCAGTCATGAGTCATGATCTCTCTCTCTCTCTCTCTCTCTCTCTCTCTCTCTCTCTCTCTCTCTCTCTCTCTCTCTCTCTCTCTCTCTCTTCTCTCATCCTCTCTCTCTCTCTCTCTCTCTCTCTCTCTCTCTCTCTCTCTCTCTCTCTCTCTCTCTCTCTCTCTCTCTCTCTCTCTCTCTCTCTCTCTCTCTCTCTCTCTCCTCTCTCTCTTTCTCTATCTGTCTGTCTGTCTGTATCTCCCACCTATCATTTCTTCTTCTTCCTTTTTCATAAAAAATATGTTTGTAAACTGTAGGGGGCGGACCGAATCTAAGTTGTCAGAACTTGTGGTCCAACCCCATTATCTTGTATATTGGGATAATAAAATATGTTTAAACTATCCGTTAATTCAAGCATTATCGAATTTTATCTTTGCTTGGACAAGGTCGGACAATAGCTGTAAACAGCAACTCATCCTAAGCACAATATGTGCACGACAAAACATTAAATGTTGAAACTTCTTAATCACCCATGAATGATGAATGAAACCTCAGCAAATATTGCTTTTTATGAAACAAATTAAATAATTAATAGTTCAAAAACTATTTTGGCAGTAAAGGTTGAACGACAGGCAATTGATAGTCATGGAAATGTACTGAATCTGGCTTACTAGGTATGTCTACCCAGTAAAAATGAAGCATAAACGATCAATATTTAAATGTTTATTGTACTGGAAGTGGAACTTTTACTCTAATTTTATCCCAGAATTATGATTCTTATATTTTAAGACAACTTTTGAACAGTTTTAGAACTATGATTATAATATCTTTAACCTATAGTACAGCACCTTTAAACACAATACAACAATAAACGTTTGTGAACAGTTTATACCTTGATCAATTAACGCTTTATTGCGGTCTGATCTTTTTCTACAGCGTTAGTTACTTATTTGTCAATTAATATAAAATAATGTTTAATAAAGATATAGGAACATGTTTAAATGACGGCTGATTATACTTGGACCCAAAAGGATAAGGATATATATCATATGAGCCGTTCCGCGAGAAAACCAACATAATGGTCTCTGCGTAATGTATCGACCCAGATCAGCCTGCGCAGTCCGCGCAGACTGAATCGTGCCGACAAATTCCATCTCAGGGGATAGAGTATAGCGTAATGATTCCTGAAACAGAAAATCTACAGGGAGGCGAAAAGTGTATATCCGGGTAAGCCTATGGGGCAAGCTTAGGCTGATCTGGGTCGATACTTTACGCAGTCCAAAATGTTGGTTCTCTCGCGGGACGGCTCAATTATTATTACTAGTGTGTCCATGCGAAAAGGTACAATTAGGCATGTCTTAAAAGTATAGAATCAGATCACCCTGTCCATATACTCATGGTTATCCGAATCTGCACACGTTGATAAACTCTTTTAAAAACAGTGTGAGTAATATGTGAACCTGATGATACACAGGCTGATCTGGATCTACACGGTCACAAAAGCCATCTTATACATTTTCCCACGGATATATACTTATAGTAATAATGACTTTGAATGAGTTCAACTGTTATTTCGTTAGTTAATGGTAATAGTAAATGAGGGTCAACTATGAAGACGCTAAATACAAACTGAAATCAGATTAGAAGTTGATAAACACGATAAATACTTGATAAAGATGAAACCCTTTAGGGTGAAGTGGTGATAACCTTGATAATCCGACGATAAGAGAAGTAAATTAATAAGTACATTAATAAGTACTTGTCCGCTTACAGCCAGTGGAAGACAGTGGTTCAGATATAGAACGTCGGACTGTCGTACCAAAGTTCCGGGATCGAATCCCGTGATGAGCGGGTTCTGCCTTTTGGATTGTTCGACACCAACAACGCAAGTAATGGTTATGTCTCCAGGAAGCAGACATCGACCGTGATTAATATAAGCTTTAAGCTTGTTTCGCAATCGATGTAAAATAAAAAAGTTTTAACTAACTTACAGACGTAATAAGAAGTATCAGCAACAAACAGTGTGTTCCATTCTGCCTCTATTAATACTTTTACTTTCCAAACTTCTGCGTAGATGTCTAAAAATACACACACAAACCACCACCTCAGATTTATGTATTGCCAATGTATGTATAAAGATGTCGGGTGACGGTTTTAAGTCCTAGGACGTATGTGGGAAATAATTCACCGAACGAGTTACTTAATTTACAATAGCTTAACTTTAGTCTTCATTCTATGAACTTCGTCATACAAATATCAAACGTTTGAGTAATTGCTGATCCGGGTCGATTCTCTACTCATACTCCACAATGTTGGTTTGCTCGTGGAACGGCTCATATGTATTGAACGGGCCGGAGGCCTATTTTTGTGAATAAACTAAATTGAATTGAATTTTAAGAACTTTCTAACAAGTACATAATGTTATGCTAAAATAGCATGTTTGTACATGTATTGTTTACTCTCAGTGATTAATAGCTTTATAAGCCTTTTCCAACACACAAAGAGCAGACAAAAATATGGGAAAATAATAAAAGAGTTGAACACATTTGTGGCAAAAACAGAATTGTTTCATTATTACTCCCTTTGTCACACTTTTTTCAAATATCGTCTGCTACAAATGCGTCAGAAAGCGTATGTATGTGGGAACGGGTTGAGTATACATTTTCTGAAGCACAGTCGAACATGCCCAACATGTTTTTTTATGCATTCTAATAGTTTTCAGTTACAGAACAATGTGCCAAAGTGCAATGGCTGAAATCTTTATAAGACTTTTTCTGTTAATTATTAAATATACACATACAGCTACACAAGAAGCTTTATCGGATAAAACATGTATAAATAAGACAAAAGGAACAGCAAAATAAAACCACGGAAAGCGCACACACATTTCGGTTATAAGACCTTGAAGAGGGAGCGATTAGAGCTTGGTCAGCATTACGTTCACGAAGTTCAAGATGGCAACATGATACAATATTGATTTATACGACCTAATCACATTGAAGGTCATATATACCGTGCACTATCGCTTGTTACGATGTTAACACAGTCGATGCTTGACACAGAAAATACGTTAGTTAGGATCACACACATGATACTAGAGTGATTGTCTCTACCTTATCACACTGAAGGTTGAATGTCGTGTAATATCACGCGTTAAGATGTTGACACAGTCGATGGTAGATAAAACGAAGAGGCTAGGATCAAGGTTATAATCAAGGACATGTCAACATGTATGAGCCGCGTTCAAGGTCGTTTTGTCTATGCGAACAAAGAAGACTTAGACAAGACGTTTTGATCGCACAGTCTAACCAGAGCGTTCAATGTCCGTCTACATGAAATATAATTCTAGTTACAACTTTTGACTAAACAACTAAAAGTTAGCCCCACTAGATTTACGTCTATATATCTTTAAATGCGGTCGAAAAGGTAATGATACGTTGAATAGCAAGAATTGGCACATATCAGAATAAACACTTTAGTTACAATAAGATGGTGGAATACAATATGAACCACTTCACACGGAAACCGACCTACGGAAGTTTATGACAAGCGATGATCCAAATCTACCTGCGCATTAGTGCATTCTGATCTTGATATGAGCCGTCCCGCGAGAAAACCAACAGTATGGCTTCTGCGTAATGTATCGACCCAGATCAGCCTGCGCAGTCCGTGCAGACTGATCCGGGCTGACATATTCCCTCTCAGGGGGATAGAGGTATAGAGTAATGATTCCCGAAACAGAAAATCCACAGAAGGCGAAAAGTGTCTATCTGGATAAGCTTGCGCGCATGCTTAGGCTGATTCGGGTCGATACTTTACGCAGAGTCCATAATGTTGGTTTTCTCGCGGGACGGCTCATATTCCTTGTTAACACTCTAGTCTGATATAAACAACGGAAGCCTCTGCGCAACGGATAGAGTTATAACAAGCATTAACCTGATCCTGAGCATTAAGAAAAGAAACACACTTCATTAAATGTATGATTTAGGTTGTGTAAATACACACTCGTATACGATACATAATCTAGTTAAAAATACACGAATGTCATATTAGCATCCATCTTTACACAAATGTCAGGATGGTTAAGCTAATTTTTTTTAATATGAAAATAAATAGAATGTATCAATAGTTATCTAACACAGTGTTGGTTGTGAACATAACATTTAACACTTTGTTATTGAACAGATCGTTTAGATAACTTTCAGTACTAACATTCTGCTGTCCGAGTACAATGTTAGATTAATTTTGATACAATGGTAAAATGATTTCTTTTCAGATGTCAATGGCAAATATGCTTATATACCTGGAATGTTCAGTAAGAAAGACGAGCGTGCCCTGCTGGAGAGCGAACAGGTTACTCTGACTAACAAATCGTTGTTTGCCTTTTGGTATTTTATGAACGGTGTTGGTGTCGGAGCCATGGAGATAATCCAAACATTTGAGAATGGTACCACGATTGAAGTCTGGTCCAGACAAGGAGCGCAAAATAAAGGCTGGCAAAGGGGACAAGTCCTTGTCGAACCCGGAACATTCTCGATGAGGTTCCAAGGATCTGTTAGGCTTCCGTATGGTAGTGATATGGCTATTGATGACGTGATGCTGGAATCGGAAAGTACAGGTTAAAAACAAGTTACATTATTTATACTACAAACCATAACTATATACTTTATATCATCAATACTCTTTAATTATCGAATTTTTCGAACACTTGGTCTTTATCAAAATTATAAAAATACAACGGAAATTTATGTGCAGTCCATTCTTGTGTCTAATACAATGCGACTACTGCGTCAGGCGGACAGTGATGACTCTGTCAATACTGTGCTTGTACATTTTTATTTGTTAACTTATTGATGATACCTACATGTAGGTAAAGAAACAAGTTTAAGAATAGGACATGTGTCGTGCCCAATGCCACTCCACCATAGCCGCTGCCGCAGGGGATTGAACTCGGGAAGCCCGGTTACAAATCCCAAGCGCTAACCACTCGTCCAAGGCGGACTCCTAAGCGTGTACAAATACTTGCATAAGTCATCAATGGTTTTGTTTGCCCCCTTGTCTCCTGACGAGGCTCACATATACCCTTTATTTTCAGCTTTCAACAAATCTCACTGTATGAGAACAGTGGCATCAACGACAAATATAAGCACAACTAAACTAACTCCAAAGCCAACTAAACCTACCTCAACACGAAAGTCTTACACAACAACAAAAATACCCCTGACTGATCGGCCACATCTCTCTTTACCCACAAATGATCTGCCAACTTGTAAACCAGACCAATCATCGGTGTTTATGCTACCCGGATCTTGTAACTTTGAAAACGGGTCATGTGACCTGCAGGTATATGCAAATGAAGATGATGCCAAAGTCACGTGGATAATAACAGATCACAGAGACGTCCATGAATACACCCCTGCACGAATTCAATGGGATCACACTTTTCAAAATTGTACGTTACGTCACTTTTTATTTGTAATTTAAAGCTGCCCTTTAGTAATATACAAGTAGATCAAGACAAAATCCGCACAGTTCGACCTCGGTCTGCATTCTGCGTGTCACAGAAGCATTCTATTATTTTCTAGTAAATACAGCTTTAGTTTGATTAGATTCATATTGCGAATGCATAAAAAGTGTGTAAATATTTATCTTTCCTGTTCTCAATTACACTTTGGAAGGTGTTACAATTTGCCTTGTCAATACTGTTTCTATGTTTAGGGAATACATGTATAGGTGTGAGTTGATATGTTCGTTAAACAGACATGTTCATGTTGAGTGGAAAACAATGACTTGTGTTTAGAATGTCCATTTATCGTCCAACCTCTGGACCTACCAACACGCTCGGTGCAAATCACTGGTTGAGTATCCAGGAAGAAGAGTGATAACTAAAGTTTTAAGAACTTGCTTCATAATCGAGGCAAAGTAAGTAAATAACTCAACTTACTTATACAATTATGCGTAGATGTGATTATGTAATTATTATAAATGTGCGTTTACTTTGATTTATACTTGTTCTATTTCAGCTTCAACTAAAGGTCATTATTTAGCATTCCAAAATCATTTTATATTTGCCCGCCACCAGATTGTTCACATGGCCAGTGTCAAAACTCCTGTGTTGAATAGTACTTCCGTCTGTCTCAGTTTCTGGTATATCATGCCGAATAAAAACGCCAACTTGTTAGTTTCCATAGAAGATACGAATGGGAATGTAATAGATGTTTGGAAGTCAGATAATATGACCAAAAAGTGGACGAACGCCATACTCTCTATAACTTATAATCGTCAATTTCAGGTAAGTACTACTAAATATGCATTTAAAATCTGTTAAAGACCTACGTAGGTAGGTCATGAATATCTAGAAAATCACATTGTTATGCATTGGTATTTTATCGTTTGTTCTTGTTTTACAATATTGCATTATTTTGTCATAAAATTTGGATCCTTTTGTCATAAAATTTGGATCCTTTATATAAGTTCATCTGTATTTCGACATTTGACTAAATCATTACACATACTGACTGCATTTTCTTTAAATAAAACTGAAAACAGTGAAAAGATATTTAACACTTTCATATATATAGATGCATTTTGGTGCGAATGCAGCAGATGACTTTTCAAAACATTGTGGCATTTGGCAACGCCTCGGTTGTGTCATCGTATATCTTCGCCTTGTGTACGCTAAGTTGCAGGTTCGATCCCCGACCGAGTCATATCAAAGTCTTTATTAATGGAGGTAATTGCTTTCCGTCCCTGGCACGTAGAGCTGTAAGGTTAGCGTAACGACTGACTCACTGGTCCCTCACCCAGGAAACGCTGTGATATAACTGGAACTTTGTATAAAGCGACGTAAAACACCAAGCAAACAAACCAAGCAAAGAAATAAATCTACTTTAATTCATAGATATTTTACAAATTTACCAACCCTTTTCATATATATCTGCTGCAGATTCGCTGTATCTGGGAAAACGGTTAAAACTATCAATTTCCCTCTCACGATTTCTAAAAAAATAAATAATGAAAATAAATCTTCAACTCCATCCAGAGGATGTACTTTTTCGTAATATGATTTTCAATTTATACTCACCATAATTACTAGTTGATGTAAAAGGTGAGCGAACTATCACATATTGATGTCACAATGTAAATGAATAATTTATGTCTTGCGTTTGTATGCGTTACGTAAACGTGTCATGTTACATGCTTATACAATAACACAATTGCTATATCAGTTTTGCTACTAATCTTCTAGTGGGTTATTATACTAATACACTTAAAATTTATGCTTTTATTATGCATGGGTGTCTTTCAGATACTGTTTCAAACAAAAGACCTAGATTACAACGCTAAAGTAGCATTAGACGATATAGTCATTGTACAAACAAACGATACCTCCAGCAACGTAACTCTGAATGCAACCAAAGCAACGCCGACAGCCGTGTCATCAACTGTGAGTGGTGCTAATCAAATTTCATCAACTCCTTCCATGTCGTCGGGTTTACCAACAAACCCACGTTCATCGTCTGTTCCAGCAACAAACAACTCTATATCGCCGTTATCACTTCTATCAACAAAGTCATTACCAATTACTACATCGTCTTCATCAACTGTACCTACTATATCATCGAAATCATCTACAGAACAAAATAAACTTTCAAAGAAGCCCACAGAATCAACGACAAAGAAAAACGTGAATTTAACCGGTAAAAACGATAAACAAACCAGTCATAAATTCAGGAACTCCTCAACAGTCGTGGGATATAGTGTGGGTGGTCTGGTGTTAGTGACTGTCGTAGCCATTGTGGCCTTTGTTGCACGCAAACGAATGACAAATACACGCATAAAGCATCAACAAAAAACAAGTACAAAACCTAATCAGAACGGGCACGCCAATAAGGGTTTCACCGATATCAACATGAAAATCGAAGGAATGACCGCATTAAAAAGTGCCGTTACAAGGAATGGTGTCAAAATGAACGGAGGTATGATAAAACGACACGAAAACGTGACATACGACAGCATCGTTGTCAGCGACAGGTCCGGTGTAGAACCAGAAAGTGTCACCGAACAGGATTTAGTAACCCGATTTTAATATATATTCGCATAATTTTATAGGGCTTTCAAAAAGCGTTTTCCTATTGTTTGACTGTCATTTTGATATACACGCACTCTTAAATTAGAATAGACCGAGCGTTTGGTGCGTACTGACCTTTGTCTGCATTGTTTTAAATATATGTAAAAAAGGCGCTTGTTCGTTGGATTGAACTGTGAACAAAACATTGAGGCTATACACAGGTATACACTAATACCGCGATATCTAGGTTTTAATGTCATACATATATCACGATAATGACACAGTTTACTGTAAATTGACCCTGTAACGTCACTGTCCGGCTGTATACATGTCCTGAAACACTTGGTGTAGCTTCCGACATGAATGAAGACATTTAGCTTTAATTATTTACATCCATTTAATGTGAAGCATTACGTGGCCGACATCGTCTCCATACAGATCGGTGATATCACTAACTTTTGCTTCAACATCATACATACTTGACCCACATATGAGCTTCATCTGGCGAATACAAGTCTTATCCCATCTGCGAACAGTGATGACTCAGGTGAGCTTATACATACGTATAGTCTCGACAGAGTTCTCACTTTACGCTAAAATGTTATACAGATTGAACTGAATCTGCTGCAAAGAAACGGGAAGCATAGCCCAAGACGTTTGAGGCTAATGTTAGTTTAATGGATACAAAACAGAGGTAACAATAAGTTCCAAAAATCGCCAAACGCTAATTACATGGGTTTAACTAATATATGCATACTGTTTAGAACATGATCAGAGGTTCAGATAAGAAGGGATGTACAGATCTTTTTCCCACAATATATCTCTTATTAGCCAACCAAACCCTATGATGTGGGTACTCAAAAGAATCGATTCTTTTGAGTACCCACATCATAGGGTTATATGGTCAAATAACGTGAGTGATATTCCTGTTTATCATAATGATTGAGTTCAGTTCAAGTAATCATGTTTTGTAATCTTACAGTTTTACGAGTAAGTTGAAAACGATTTATTTTTTAGTAGTTATTTACAAATGCTGCATCTACGAAAGTTATCATGAGCAAATATTCAAGTCTTATTATGGGTAAATATCCGGCTCGAGTATTGGTTATGTCTCCAGGAAGCAGACATCGAGCGTGATTAATATAGGCCTGAAGCTCGTTTCGCAATCGATGTAAATAAATAATTTCAACTAAATATCCGTACCTGTGTTAAATCGCTATTGAGCGTCCAATCTCTGATTGGATAACTGCTGACCGAGACTACAAGTTATCATTGCCTGACCCCAACGGCGGCCAGGTATTACCGATGTCATACTGTAGATATATTTGCAAGATGAAATTGCAACACAAATGACATTCAGAAACCGACGCAATAATGTGGCTTTCCAGGACTGTTGACACTAGCTTTTTATGTGACTTAAATACTCATGATGCGATAAATGTGTTAAATTTTGCAGTGGTTATTGTCATATTTGAGACTGTTCATGGTTAAAAGGTTGGACTATCCTTTATAGCATAGGCTCAGATAAGGTTGACCATATGCTCAGTTTCAGACTATGCGGAGGCACGAGCTGGTGTGGATCTACTCTATTCACAAAAGAAATCCAGTACATTTTCTACTGGAAGAGTTCACTATTGAAGTTACCTCAATCAAATGGGAGGAGTCGTTTCCCATTCGGACAGTCAGACGAGTATTAGTTTCAGAGTTTCAGAGTTTAAATCTTTATTTGTAGATAAAGGCCACCTGGCCCGAAATACATCATATACATGCATATATAAAACTATAATCATGTGTGTCCCTATAAATTTATGTTTTTTATGATTTGTAGGTTTTCAACTTTTAATAATCTATCAAAATCTTCGAAAAAAGAATTTGTTCTCTCAGAATACCATGTTCATCAAAGAGTATCCAGTTCAGCTGTATGTCTTAAACAAAGAAAGAAAGCATGAAATTCATCTTCAATGGACATGATGTTGCCGGTCAACAGGCAACAATGGTACATTATG
Source organism: Serripes groenlandicus (assembly GCA_031761405.1). NCBI lineage: Eukaryota > Metazoa > Mollusca > Bivalvia > Cardiida > Cardiidae > Serripes > Serripes groenlandicus. The sequence continues at coordinate 100,653 of JASEVX010000080.1, read as the reverse complement.
TTCTTTCTGTCATTATTTTGATGTCGTGTACGTACGCATGTCTTGCAGGAGCAAGAATCCCGATCAGTCTATAAAGAAAGTAGTTCTACGAAAATGTAAAAAAGTAGTTCTACAAAAATGTACATGGTGTCATGATTTCTGGCCTTATGATTTTTTTTTGTGGAAGTTATCTATTTTACGAAGACATGACCATTTGGCATCCCGTGCTATTTTTCTTTGGATTAAGCATATACTCCAAAACATTGAAGGGAAAGTAGGATACCAATAGGTTAGAAACAATATGTTATTTGCTACTGGCGTAGACAATTTCACTTAAGCTTTAACCTAACATAAGTATCATGGATAGTCATACAATATCAAAGTATTTGTAACCACATCTTCAATGAATACGCTTTTTTATGAAGCATAAACGGAGATCCAACTTTAGACCTGTGATTGCCTTACACGACTTCTACATTCACCTGTCCTAAGCCCATTCCCACAATCAACATATCCGCAGCAGACGACTTTTAAAACATCTATGCAAACATATGAAATGTCTCTTTCAGAGAAAAGGGGTTGAAACGAGTTGAAAACATTGTGGCAAAAGAAGAAATACTTCATTTTGAGAAATTTCTTCTTTCGCCAGAATGTTTTCAAATGTCGCCTTCTGCAAGTCGTCATAGCTCGTCTGTATGACGGAAATGGTTTTAAAAGGTATCTTTATTTAGTGCTTAATAAAATATTTGGTTATTCTTGAAAGGTTTTTGTTTTTTATTAATTGTGTATTGTAACTTCAGTATACTCAAAGGATGAGCTTATGAACCTTATGATGTGGGTACCCGAAAGAATCATCTCATGGAGTACCAACATCATTGTGTTTTGCTGGGTAATGAGAGAAAGAAAATTGTTCACTTCCACTTAGAAGGTCGGAATCCGCGTTGGTCATGTGGTTAGCGTCGGAGATTTGAAACCGAGTGTCCTGGGTTCGATCCATAATCGTGGTTCGACGGTCATGGTGGATTGTCCATGGGCAAGGCACATGTCCTATTCTTGTACTGGTCTGTTTACTCAGGGATCGTGAATACGTTAACTGTCGCCGTGATATAACGGAAAGAAAGTTGAAAACGATGTATAAGCACATTTGAAACAAACTCCCCCTTATTCAAGATAGTTCTATGTCGTACGGATCTGTCACCATTGCAATATTTGCATGCTCCGGACGGTTGCGAGAAGATCTCTATTTTATGAAGTACATGCATCTATCCATAAACATAATTACACACGACACTTCAAGCAATACGTACACTGTATACATCATGCTGATACAGACATGAGCCGTCCCGCCAGAAAACAACAACATTATGACCTCTGCGTAATGTATCTATCCAGGTCATCCTGCGCTGTCCGCGCAGACTGATGCAAGCCGACACATTCCGTCACAGGGGGATAGAGGTATAGGGTAATGATTCCTGAAACAGAAAATCCACAGGAGGCGAAAAGTGTTTATCCGGGTAAGCCTGCGTGGCATGCTTAGGCTGATCCGGGTCGATGCTTTATACAGAGTCCACAATGTTGATTTCTCGCGGGACGCCTCGTATTTACATAAAGGTCAGGTCAATATTGTCAAGTACTACATATATTATTGCACGAAATACGAGAGCTTGAGATACTTCAACAATATAAGAATTCGCCGTAGTCGAGTGATTAGCGTTGGGGATTAGAAACCAGTTGGCGGCGGTCATGGTGGAGGGCCCTTGGACAAGGCAAATTCCCTCGCCCAGTACTAGTTGGTTTACCCAGGGATCAAGAATAAGTGAACTGTCTCCCTGATATAACTAATAATGTTGGAAACGGCATAAAGCACCAATGAGACAAATAAACAACCTTGCCCAATATGTATGAGTTTAACCCTTTCCCTCTTATAGACGATTTCTGACGCCTCTACATCAGAAGGCTTTTTGAAAACATGGCAACAAAAGAAGAAATTGCTCAAAACGAGCAATTTCGCCTTTTGTCACAATATTTTCATCTCTTTTCAGTAATTATACCTATATTTATAGAGCTTTTCCGTGCTTTTCCCAAGATAATTTCAAAGTCATCTGCTGCAGATTTGTTTTATGTGGGAAAAGGTTAATAGTACTTCTCGTAAAATAAGCAGGTAATATACCATCCTGAATGTTCGTATAACCTGGTCTCACGAAAGTTCCGTTTTTACCAACATTTCCCAGTAAAGTGGACTGAGAGATGTATGCAGAGTTCTCGGTCAGAACTTGTTTAAAGTTTATAATACTTCTTTTATTCCCAACCGTGTCTTGCATTGAGAATGCAGGGAGTTTTTAAGTATGACCATTAATCCCAAGGGAATAGAACACAGGACCATTGTATTAAAGAGTCCAGTAATCTACCTCTGGGCCCCTATCTCCCACATAATGGTAGTTGTGACCCGTGATATATAACAATTTGTCTGCGTTATTGGCGAACCAATATATGAAGACTTCATGGATGTGTTGGTTTTACATGTAAACTGATAGAAAAGAATGTGGAGGATTCAAGAGAGTCCCTTTCTTTTTTCTTGGTTATAATACAGTGGTATTGCGCCAGCTGAAACTGGAAAGAGATAACCTTCGGACTGTCCAAGTGATTATCCGAAATGCGTTCACGTGTTGTCAGCTTGGAATTCACATATAATTGAGCGTTTAATATGAACAGCAAGTCAGTTATAAAACTGTATTAAGAAATATTGCTCAACAGCAGTTCTGAATGTTTGTTTCATTAATCGGAACTGATACTACCTTGTTTTATGAACAACAATCCGTTCCAGGAAATGTTTCGAGTTATACGATAGTTTCGAGTTATCGAACGCTCAAGATATACCTGGAACTGCCAGCGTTTAACAAAATTGCATCATACGTTTTTTGAAAGCATAGTAGGAAAAAGCGAACCTGCTCAGAAATGATAATTTCTATTCCCAACAATGTTTTAAAGTATTAAAAATTTACCTGAGAAAAACCATATCAAGGTACATTTGAAAGTTGTAACGAAATGGTCCATTAATTTAACCGGTATGCAAATAATCACTATCTTTTATGAAATGCATAACACATAGTATTTAAACTTTTTCTAAAAATGTTTTCTTTTAGTAAATTGAAATAGATACCTATATGTAGAATAGAGATTTTGAGAGTTTTAACTCTCATTACAACAATAATTACCTCACCTGTTGGCCATTTGATTGGCACATCTTTGTTGTATTGAAGAAAGGAACGATCAAATATATTAGCATTAAACAACACACCAGTAAAAAAAGGGGGCTGAAACAATCAAATAAAATCTACCACGAAATATGTTTGTTAAACTTAAATTCCTCTGTGTTTCACAATTGCCATATCTTAAACTGTGTTTAAAGACCATCATGGTAAGAGAACAGTCTGGTCTTTGTTCACAGGTGGTCTTTAATTGCAGGGTTATTTATGCAGAACATGAGTAAATGGGAAATTAGAAGTGTGGTTACGTAAGACAGGGAATTGCTATACAAGGGTGGTCTTTAGCACATGTTTCACTGTACTCTATTTATGCTTATGAAATTTGCCTTTCAACATGGCCGACAATTAATGTAGTTCTTGGAAGTATTCCATTATAGCTACAAGATCAGTACGGGATAACCTTCGGGATTTAATTAAAAAAACAATGTCGAGAGAAAGGAGGTTAGCAACCTTGTCTTGGTAAAGAGTACTTCAGACGAGTACACACTGAACACATCTTAGATTGACCTGTATGGACATGACCTGTATGGACATGACCTGTATAAACAGTATTACAAAAGATCAATCTGTACTATACTGATCTTCATCGTTATGTATTTACATTGCTATTGTCACGACAGCACATTTTAAAATTATCAAATAATTTAAGAAGTACGGTGAACTTAATAGTTATATATTCTGTAATTAATATACATGTAGACGGTAGTAAACCGTTGACGGGCGAAACGATTTATTGGGTCTTATCAAACGATTTAAAAACGGTGACAATGACGTCCTTCCTTGCTATTGAGAGTTGTTGGTAAATAACACCATACATGATGTATAACCGGTAAATAACACCATGCATGATGTATAACCGGTAAATAACACCATGAATTATGTATAACCGGTAAATAACACCATGTATGATGCATAACCGGTAAATAACACAAGAGACATCATGTTATAACTTGGAATTTACCCGATGAAAAATCCCAAACACCAATAAAAAGTTCATACATGATTCCATGGATTCCAATTAGCACGCGCATCGGCTGACTGAAAAGGATATCATTTCTTGAACGCTGTGCAGTGACGTATACTCATTATGAAAGCGTTTGGTGTGGAGAAAGGTTATGGCTTGAAACCGCCTATTCAAGTATGCAATTTGATTCCTATTCAATTAGTGTTTTGCCATTGGTTTTACGATCATGAACTTTTATATGATTGGAAAACGGACATGTAATTACATCCTAGTTATTTCTCCTCATGTGGTTAATTTAATATAATATTCAGAAATATATAATAACTAATTTTTCATATCGCCTGATGTTTGAGATTTCAAACACAGATTAGGTCTGTGGAAGCCGACGTATTTCCTTATCGTTGACCATACTTCTCACTCGAAGGTCAACTTGATATCGTATTAATGACAATTAATCCATTCTTTAAGAAGTTGATATCCTAAAAACAAAACACTTCAGAATGAACCTGTTCTAGAAATAGGATAATTATCTGTTGACGCAATGCATAGTGTGTGTATGACGTACTTGTATTAAAACCTTATGATTGAATGAATTAATTTAAAGTGTTTTATGGCGTATCAACAACTTAGGTCATTTAGCGCGCATATAAAATAAGAAATGAGAAGTAACAATATTAAATCAAAGCACTGCAGTGCTGAAGGCCTTGGGGCTGCTGGAAGGTTGGAGAAGTAGGGGAAATGTGAAAGGAAATAACAATTGCAGCTTATGTTTATGTATTTATTGTCAAGAAGTTGAAAGATCATGTCAAAAATAGTAAATTTTATTAAACTGCCAATTTAAAAACAGAAGTGTACACATTTAAGACATGAAGAATCAAAGGGAAATTTGACAGCAGGTTTAGGCAGAATATTTTGAAGTTTCTGCATTATTATATTGAGAAATATGTCAATGTTAATTCACATTCCATCAAGTTGAAATAGTTCTCCAAACCATGTACTAGACTAGGAGAAAGTGTTTGAAATATGCAAAACTCATCAAGACAATTATTCTGACAAAGATTCAAAATGCAACATCCAGTCTGTTATCAAGATTTTCCTTCATTTGGCCTAGTGATCTTTTTTTGTTTACCCGATATGACCCTTATTCGAACATGGACTAGATATCATTAAGATAAACATTCTGACAACATTTTAAAAAACGTGGCCTCTACAGTGTTGACAAGATTTTCCTTCAATTTGACCTAGTGAACAAGTTGTTTAACATACATGATCAATATCCAAACATGGCCTACATATCATCAAGACAAACATTCTGATACAGTTTCAACATGCTCAAGTTAAAAATGCAGCCTCCATTATGTTAACAAGAGTTCTCTTCAATTTGGCCTATTGACCTATTTTCCGACCACATATGACCCATATTCGAATTTGACTTAGATATCATTAAGACAAGCATTCTAACGAAAATGCCGTTGATACCTCTACAGCACTTGCGGGCACCTGTACCACATGATTTAGGGAGAGATTCGCGTTAACAGAGCTTTCTCTACAACTTAGTTATTGGTGCATTGGTGGCTGAAGAGGAGAGGTCTCATTCCCTTTACTGCCACTATCCCTCTCTTGTGGGTACTGCTCTCACCTTCTCCTTCAGTCCTCCCTTCTTTTATAGGGCATCTTGCCGTACTGTTACTCTGACACTTTTGTGATAAACTGGAATCTGATTAATGATGCGATGTCCCGGCTTTTATAACCTACGAGACACATTGGATGGTCGGCCAGACGCCGCCTTTCCCCGGTCATTGTCTGACCGATGTCCGGCCGGGCTCTGAGCGGCAAATTTGGCCCGGCGCTTGCCAGATATGCATGATGCCAGACCGGGTCGGGGTGTCGTGGGGTGGGGGGAGTCGGGCACGGGCCCTGTGGGCTCCCGCTAAATTCGCCACTACATTTGCCACGCTTTTTCTTTGTTTACCATTAATATTTCGACGCACGGGCCCTACAGTCCCCCGGTTAATCCGCCACTGTATATTTCACGTGACTAATTAAGTCTTTATATATTTATATAATGAAACAATACGCACTACACAATTAACATATTTATAAATAGATTGGAAAGATGCATATAGTGCATGCGGCATACCCCGGCCGATTTCATTACCGTACATCTTAGATGTAGTTCGCATGCCATACACAGGAAATTACATAATATTAAGGACCAGTAATTATAATAGTAATAGTGTTTACAATGTCAGCGAAATTACGAGAAATAATTGAAGAATATTGGAAATATATATATATCCTTTTAAATAAACTGTATTTGAGTCACTTTACAATTAATTGTATCTGTACTTTGACCAAGGCATTAACATCTAGTTTGTCGTAATAATAACTTCTCCTTACATCGTCAACTACGGTTAAATCACAAAATAACATCATATTGCACGGTGTGTGATCGCACCGCGCACTTAAAAGAACTTTCAACGCTTCTGTATCAGATAACTCGTTCCCTTCATTTCAGCATACATGAAATATCCTCCCGGACGTCCGGGATTGTCCTGGAAATCTAATATCTTTCCCGCAGTCCCAAAGGGACGCATGTTTGTCCCGGAAATTATAACAAACGGAAAAAATGAAATTTAGACCCATAATTTTACCAATCTAATGTAAGTAGGCTGTTGGCCTGTTCGTGACGCTGGTCTCGGCATGCTCCACGCAGTACACGGGACATGTTGACACTTATCCGTTAATTGGTACGTGTGTCGCTGTGATCATCGCCTATTATCCGATAACTGATTTAATTTGCTAGTCGGGGAGCGTATTGGCATACTAATAAGTTGTTTTATATGGAGTTGTTTGGTCCCTGGTACAATATAGTGTCCCTGGTTTTTCAAACGGGAGAACAGGGTTCGATCATAGCACATACTTTAAAATGTAAGTAGTGTTAAACATCTTCGGCGTTCAGGATTGAGATTGTAGCTTTACGACTGATGAGCTGGTATCAGGACAAACGTACCAGCCGTAACTGAAATACTGTTTAAAGCGGCGTACAACTATCCAACTGTTCAAAATCCATTAAACAGAGAACGAGAACCCCCATTACAAGTCAGTTAATAGGGAGAATAAACAAGAATTTAAATATCGTATCAGATACTTTAACATTTCATTAACTAACAAAGGCACATTAATTATTTATTTATTTTCATTCATGACACTCACTCAAATCTACATTCGAAATATTTTCTAAACTGTAAATCAAAAAAACTAAAATAGAAAAAAGTTGGTAAACATGAATGCAAAGTTCCGATAACGACGTTCTAGTCCAAGTTATACATGACCGGGAAATTCGAGTTAAAACATATTGGTTAGAAGATTATACGATTAGCCAGTTATTAATATCAAATCAATTCAATTCAATAATTTTGATTGCATAAAACAACAAACAGTATGTTTATAGCAAATAAAGAAATCATAAAAAGTACAAACGGAGAAATGTATTTTCCAGAAGAATTTGCAATAATTTAACATTGTTAGTGTTCATGCTAATATCGGTAACCGTTGACGTCCCTCATTTATTTATAAAATGCTTTCTAAGGTTTTGTAAGTTACTCGGAAATTGCATCAATCAATAATTCAGTTAAATACAACTATCCAGGGATCGATATGATTCGAAACAACATTAGTAATTGTGTTAATTGTTAGTTGATCCAGATAGTACAAGCTACATAGTTCAGAAGTCAGAACTAAAGGTTTCTATCAAATTGCAGAAGAAAACGATTGATGTCAGTAGGTTTGCCGCTGTGTTAATGTTTTTGATATTTGTTAACGGAAATTATGTCTGTTGTTATCAAAAACGTAGGGAAGTAATGGGACAATATCATGGTTGGAAGATAAATACCGAAATAATTGGCTATTGGACCGAAACAAACGTTTTGGAAAAGATGTTCTGTATTACTGCATGTGTTACGTGTAGCAATACAAGCTGTACTTCCATATATCACCATGGACAAACGTGTGTTTATTTCGACGAGATTAACTTGCGATGGGTAAAAGATTCCAGCTTGGATCATTCAGTTCTGGTTGTAATTGGCAGACTCGGTAAGATTTCATTTACAGTCTCGGGATTGTTATTGTTAGGTTCCCAATAACTAATTTTCCGCACAAATGACCGTGTAAATAAAGACCACCTGTGAACAAAGACCAGAATGATGTCTTCCTAGGGCAGTCTTTAAACATAGATTCAACTGTAAACCATATTCCCTCTGAAATCCCATTGGTGCCCGTCCAGAGTTATATAGAAACTGAAACAGACACATTTTTCTTTTGTTGCGAAAGTTGCGAAAACCCAGCATAGTTTAGTAAGTTTCCATGACAAACGACTTCGTTTTAGAAAAATGAGTTTTCAAATGTAACGGTACACCATAATGTCTATTGAAAAGTGGGCATACTTATTTGATTTTCAAATATTGTACCTTTTTTAGAAAAGCATTACATATTGTGACTATTTTTATTGGGGATAAATTCCTTAACTTTTTAGGCTTCACACGAAATCCCTAAGTAAATTGATCATTTCACGAATTTCCCGATTTCTTTATATGTCATATGTGTATTATAACGAATCACTATTGTTGTATTCATCCGCAAATGTTTACAAAATGGCTGAGAACGTGTATCCGGTAAACACAAACGTCACAATAGATGGACAAGGCAATGGGATCGTCAATGGTCATACAAATATGTTTGTATGTGATTAGTTAACAGTTTATTAAGTATTACATGTTGGGACTATTTTCTGACAGTGAAAAAACGATTATCTTTTTGTGTTTCGTCATGTGATAAAAACAATCTGTCATTTTCTGTCTTATCGTAAAGTTTTATTAAACTCGTACTTTTCATCCAATCGAAACTAAGGAATATCGTGTCTGCGGATTTACCGGTTACGCAATTAATAGATTACGAAGTTACTTATTCAGTCCAATAAAACCGGAAACAAAATGGACGAAAACAAGTATTATGGGCTTCAGATTTTATACGTGAAAAACAGTAAGAATGTATTGATTTCTTGTGTTTAGCAAGGGGCTCGTTACAGCCAATTGCTATAGTAGGCGAAATCCGAAGACACGCATATTTGGAGACTGGAATCTAAATTGGTGCTTTACAATATCGGCATTGAATTACTTCACATCTGTCTTTTTATATCAGCTCTCCGTTTCTGGACACCATCTTGGGTTCATGAATATGTCTTGGTAGTTGCAGATCGTATAAAATGTCAATGATGATCTGTGGAATATTTTTTTCAAAAGAATGGACTCTTGCCAGCTAATACCCATATCGGTCCTTTCGAAGTGCCAAATGGTTCTAGTCTAAAAATCAAAATGCGTTAACTTGTTGGCATATGAAGCCTGAAAACGGATTTGAATAGACATCACGTACCCAAAAAGAACTGTACAGAAATGTTATGTTAAAATATTACATGATTAACAAATAAAATGTATTTCTACGCTGTCAACATGACTTGATCACGCGCAACATGCAAAGACAAATTAAAGCAGTATATGCATTCTTTCTTCAGGTGCCATTCACAAACTGAATACATTAGGGAAGTATGTGCATACTTTTCGCAGGTGTTATTATGATTGCGATTTCAAAATTGAATTTGAATTGATGACTTAACAGTTGAAAGGGGAGAGTGCTGTGTATATTGGCTTAGCTAACTAACTCATGAATGAAAGTATATCCACTCAAAGCCACGCCACTTAATTAGGGTAACATATTTCTATATAACCCATGTATTCCATGTTAATCTTTGTAGTATTACATATTCTTCCAAGCTATATTGTTGTTCCCTCATTTAATGTTGTACACATACACAACCAATTGGCGACGAGGGTGGGATTTTGTACCTCTATAAATGCTAATGATTATGTTAATTGAGTGGAACTTAATGGCTAATCACAATCGGAACAAATTTTATGCAGTATGAAAGTGTATCAACTCAAAGCGACACCTCTTAGTGTAACATTTTCATATAACCCATGCATTTCATGTTAATCTTTGAAGTATTAAATATTCTACTAAGCTATTCAGCTGTTCCTTCATTTATTGTTGTACACATACACAAAACGGCCCTTATGTTTATAATTTCAAGATTCATTCGCATCGTAGTGCAAACTCGCTAGGACGGAATAAATAGAAATAGAAATTGTGTATCGTGAAAAACACTACAGAGAAAAACATTCTTCCAGACCGATCTTTAAGTACCTTCAGATCAACATATTCTACAACCTGCTCATTGAATATTTACGCTTTTTGAGAATTTGAAAGAATTAAAAAAAGTGCATTTTGTTATGTTCGCCTATGTCATGAAAAAAATAACATGTTCAGTTGTATTTACAAAGCTATGTTATACTGACCCCAACAATTTGGACTATTTTGTATTAACGTAGTTTACTGTAAACTAATTATTTCTAGGCACGGACTATTCATTATTGTTTTATTATAGCACAGTGCGAATATTCTTTTGTTTATAAAATGAATCATGTTAATTATAAAAGTATTATATAAATTATTTCAAACAAGGAAAAACACATATGCCACAATCTTTTGTTGTAAGTAACCAGAAAATGTAGATACAGATTGTTTATTTTTTGGTTTGATATTTTAATTGGAATTTCAATACAGTTATAATTGTTTTGCAGCGTTCTTTTGATTTTTATATAGCATGCATTGTGATCAATGCATCAATGAGTGTGTAAACTATGCAACGACCTATGTAAAATACCGCCAGTCAAATAAAAAAAAATTGCGATAGACCCCCATTCTGTGTATACAATATTGTGCATTCAACTAAAATATTTTTCAATTAACGGACATAACAATGTCTTCTTGTGAAGTGTATGTGATACAAAAAGAAAGATCGGTAAATCCTTGTCCTAATGTATTCTATGATTTGCAGTTAGCCCCTTGCTGGCAGCACTTTGAGTGCTTTTATTTGATATCTTATGATGTCTTCGTACGGGTAACCTATAGGCGTGCTTAGCTCAAGCCTTAATAACATATTCTTTAACTCGTTTAATAAAACTTGATATGAAATGACAACTCATGTCAGTTCCTATATATATACACAGGTTCAATACTAATTATACATTACTTCTAATTATTTACCAATCTTTGCTTTACATCAACAGCAAACAAAATGGTATTTAAGATTAATTTTTGTTTGCTAAAAAATGATCGTCGTTGTGAATCCTTACACGGATACACTGGCGAGTATAATTGGACACAGCGATTCACAGAAGTGTAGGTAAGCTGCAATTACTGTCTGTTGATACTCGAATCAAGTACTGATGGTAGTGGTACGCCTATAATGGGATGTACCAACCCAAACTGTGCTAGAGCATAACGTATGGTAGCAAATTGAATATCAAACAGAGAAAGAAATTCCGTTCGATTTCCAAACGTGTCTCCTCTGAGCAGCTACATTCGTACTATGAATGGACTAATTGACGCCGCGTGGAAGCGCGGCGTCAGTATTGGATAGGTTTTAATTTTGTACCATGGGGTGACGTAATCGAAAAGGGAGCAACCAACACATATTATTGTAAAGAAAAACTCTGTAATATGTTTGAAAGAACAGCCTTTATGATTGAATAAATTGTATTAACTGATTTAAGAAACAACAAGATACAAAATATGTACATCTTTCATCGTTGTTACAAAACTTTAGACACATTATAACTGTTCCCCAACTAACTAGGCTAAGCTTTTTTTATGAGTTGGTTTACGGAGTTCACTAGGCTACGCTATTTTAATTGTTTGGTTTACTGCTCTGAAGAGCTCAGAAAAAAGATTCGGGTGATGTTTTTTCCTATTTATTTCTGTTGTAAACTTACTAAACTTAAAACGTTCCTCCCCATACAGTTGTTCATTCAGACCATTGTATTTTTGCTAAATGTTGCCTATACAGGAGAATATTTTCTTTTAATTTCATAAATGCTCAATTTTGATATTAAATATCTTTAAACTTATTAGAATTATTTGAATTTTTTGTTTATATACTCTCGTTTTTTGTTATCATACTTCTGCTCAACTGGAAGGAGAATAGACTTCCCTCTATCCTTCCAAACGGTAAACCAAATGGTTTGAAAAATTAACTTGTCATTTCACGACTAAACTTTACATGCTGAATATCACATAGATCGTAGCATATAAAGTGTATAATCCCTACGTCAAAATGAACTCTTTTAGCTCTTGATAACATTTTACTATAGACTATGCTATCCAGGTGAGCAATAAAGGAACATCTTGGACTTCCTGTTTAAGATAAAGGTACATTTGGCCTTCTTGTTCAAAATATTTACATCCTGTCAGTTTGCACAGGTTATTTAAATGTATTGAACTGCATCTGCTTCCCTTTAAGTCATGCTTTAAAATCATGCGCGGCGTCTTTGATGTTTAGCATCACAATTCGTCTTGTTCCACGTGGGATAGCATATCACATTTACTGCACGTAAAATTGGTAGGTGTTACGGGCATTGACCATATCTTGGCAATAGTAGTCTCTCCTTTAATATTGTATGGTTCAGAGATCTGGGTTGATTACAAAAATGGATACGTGCGCAGTATTACGCATATAGAAGCTTTAAGTGTATTAAGCAAAAGGCATCTTATTTTGTTATCTAAGGCGATTGTGCTTATTACATTATGTAGATAGCATCCCACAAACGTACTATACAAAAGTGGAAGAAAATCTCAAGGACGCATCAACTACAATTTGCAAAGACAACCACCTGGTATGATGTTAATCGACTATGCAACCGACATAATTGAACAACACGCGTAATATTGGCCTTACAGATAAACGGTTTTGGAATAGTATGGCAAAACTAAGAATCTTCTTATTTGCAAATTAACTTGTGATCAGGTCTCCGGAGAGGTACTTTTCAATAAATTCAAACCTTGAACTAGCTTATTATCACACGTACATGTGTAAAAATGATATATTTATGTAAATTTTAAAGTTGGATCCTATGAACTTGATAGAAAGAGGTCGATGCCAAAATATTTCTAGACTAAAAATAATAAGCAAACTGTGTAATTAATACGAATGGCATTTCTTATTTGTTTTCACTTGTATATACATGTATGTCTATTCTGGGACTTTCATGTACACGTATAATAGTTCATTTTAGTAATGATATGTCTACGTAGAATGTCGGAAGCAGACGATAACATTTCAACATATCATATCAGGTAAATGCTAGATCAATGTATGATAAATGTGATTTAGATACACATGTTTGGGATGAGGTCTTTTACCTTTAGCTTGAAAACATTTGGGTTGTAAGATGGATACTCTCTACAAATGAAAGTGTTACTACTGTAAAGAGTTTAAAACACTGTGGCAAAAGAAGAAATTGCTCATTATGAACAACTTCTTCTTTTGCCACAATGTTAACAAAATGCGTCAGTCTGTATGTGGGAAGAGTTAAGCGTCTGTCCATGATTTGGTGCTTAAATATTTACCTGATGTGAAATGTAATGTAGTCTTCTTAACTCTTTCAGCGCCAAAGGCAATGTTGAGCTTTTTGCAAACAATGCAGATTCAGGTGAGTCAGCTCGTAACGAGCTGTCTCACATGAAATCTGCATTGTTTGGCTGTGAGTTATAAAATATTCCAAGAATCCTATAACATACAAATAGAGTCGTACGATTTTGAACATAGAAGAGTCTACTTTAAACAATTCGGCGCAGAATTGCAGATAAAATCACTAGATCTACATTTGAAAAATTGTTAGATTATATAATTTACATTTTGAAACATTGTTTGACCGCCTCGTAGGTGTAGTGGTAAAGCTTCCGCATCGGTGCAGGTGGTCGATGGTTCGATCCCCGGCCCGGTCATGCCAACAACTTTAAATATGGTAGTAGTGGCTTTCAGTCATTCACGGGCGGTCAGGATTGTGGGTTTATCATTACGACTGACTCACTGGTGTCAAGATAAATGGACCAGTAGTACTGGTAACTTTCCAATGGTATAACTGACAAATGGTTGAAAGTTGCGTAAAACACCGTACAAACAAATAAAACATTGTTAGTAAAGATGAGCGATTTCCTTTATCCAAAAAATATTTCAAAATGCCGAAATATAAAGTAAGTTTTAGGAAAAGGGATAAATGATAATTGTATTTCTCTATTTCAGGTTAGAAACCGAGTGTATCCGCAGGTGTCTACCAAGTGTGTTTAACTGGACACCTCTAGCGACAGCATGGTGTACAACTGAGCCTATTAATAATTAACCCTTGTTCACATATAGATACTTTCTGACGCCTTTGAACAGACGACATTTCAAAAACCTTGTGACAAAAGAAGAAAGTGCTCAAAACGAGCAATTTCTCCTTTTGTTACAATGTTTTCAGTAATTACACTTTCATTTATAGAGATTGTCCATGTTTTTGCTTACATGTTTTCAAAGTCGTCTGCTGCAAATTTGCTGTATGTGAGAAAGGGTTAAAGTGCAGATAATTCTAGTCTACTAATAAATGTATCATAACTCAATTGATCCTGATGAAGGCTATCTAATTGGCGGTAGAAAAAAAATATCACTTTTATTATCACTTTCAGTCCTTTCAGTCCTTTATCTTTGATAACTCAATTAAGTAAGCTCGTATTGTTGTTTTGCTTCTAATTTTGAACTCGTCTGATTTTCGGTAGAAAATGATTTTTCAAGAAGTTGCGGTTGAACGCGTTACCAATGAAATCATAATGCTGCCATTGCAGATCAAAATAATCCGAAAAACAAGAATTTGAAAACATCTTAGCCAAAATATAGAAAATATCTATAAATAAATTTTAATCAACGAATAGAGTTGAGAAGGCAAAACGGAGACATTTCTCATTATGAGTAATTTCTCTTTTTGTAACAATGTTTTCAAAAATCGTCTGCTGAAGAGCCGTCAGAAAGTGTCTGTTTGTGGGAGAGAGTTTATCTTTGTTTCTTTTTAACATGTTGTAAACTTGATGTTGTAAATTGATGTTGTAAATTGATGTATGAAACGTCATCGTTTTGTTATTATTTTAAGTAGATCTAATATCAGAAAAACAATCTAAATTACATTGCAAGAGATTTTCAAAATCATATTGGAATTAGGCGTGCTGTACTTCAGTGATTTAGTATATCCCAAACTGCAAGAAATCAATTTAGAATATTTAGAATATAAATAACAGTCAAAATCATAATGAAAAGAGACGTGTTTTACTACAGCGATTTATTTAACGCGAAAACACTTTAGAACATTAAGCAGAAGTCAAAGATGTTATCAGTAAACGACAAAAGTTACAATCAAATTTTCTCCAGCTCGAAGAAAATGTTCTGCATCAATGTATCTAACAGTCTCCTACATGCAGGTGTCTTTATAAACATTTATGCAAACAAATCGAACATTTCTATAAATTAATGTTTACTTATCAAACGGAGGTGAACATATTGTGGCAAAAGGAGTAATTGTTAATTATGAGCATTTTCTTCGTTTGTCACAATGTTTTGCAAAAGTCGTCTGCTTTAGATGCATTGGAATCCGCTGTGGTCGAGTGGTTAGCGTCGGGGATTTCGAAACCGGGTGTCCCGGGTTCGATCCCCAGTCGCGGCACCTCGGTCATGGTGGGGTGCCCTTGGGCAAGGCACATTTTCTAGCCTAGTACTGGTTTGTTTACCCAGGGATCATGAATAAGTGAACTGTCGCTGTGATATAACTGAAATAATGTTGAAAGCGGCGTAAAACACCAATAAATATAATAAGTAAATTCAGATGCATTAAAATGCGTCTGCTTTGTGGGAAAGGGTTAATTGTTCTTTGTAACAACAAACTGTTACACGGACAGTCGGCTAGGGGTTTCGATTCATCCGCGTACATATCAGCGAGTACATACGCACAGTCTGACTTGTCCTAACTGTCCACACTTAAGCACTATATCCTCCAATATAATTTCTAGCGCTAGAAATTTAGTCAAATAGGTTTAACCAAGGGCGTTCGAGTTTTTATTCGAGAAAAAAACCGATAAAATACACACAATACCTAGTTAGTCTCTCTATATTGTTCATATGCAATAATGAAATTGACCTAATTATTATACAATATGAACCATAAAGGCGATTTATAGTAACAAGGTCCTGGATTGGGATTCCCCAATTCTTCTTATACGAATTATATTATAGCATATGGACAATATAGAGAGACTATTTGTGGTATCTTAACAAGGTAGTGTGTGTTTTCCCCCCTTTTTTCTCAAATAAAAACTTGGAAGCCTGTAAATGAAATACGTTCGTTCTCTAACCGCCTGATGCGCTCTAAATAATATATTTTAAGTGGCGCCAGGAATATTGTCGAACAACTAGACGGTGCCCTTATGCATGAGCGAAATATTAAGTATTGTCTCACTGATGCTTTCCAATATTTAATACAAATCATATGGGAAAATAATTTTTTCTGTCTTATATTATTTCCAACTCTGTATCAAGATGTCATATGGTTTTCCCCCGAAGGTTTCGAAATGACAAGAATGAATTTAAACGTGCATTCGTACATGGTTGAATATTAAATTTAAATGATTTACAACTACTGTTTACTTGTTTACTTACTTACTACAAGTTGATCTACAACAGTTTACACAACTTCAGATGAAAGAGAGTATGTTACCATTTCCAAATGCATACACATTTCGTTTGCGGCAGAAAACATTTGAAGCCATTTTGTAAAAAGAAGAACTTGCTCATAATGAGCAATTTCTCATTTTGTCACAATACTTTCAACTTCATTCATACTTTCGAATTTGCCTATTGCAAATGTGTTGTATGAGGGAAAGTGTATGTGTACCAAATTAGATATATGTGATTTTATGTTACATAATAATGTAAATCTAACATTTATTTACACCAAGTTCTAAATTTGAGTTTAACGCAATCCACGGTATTCGAGTTCTATCATGGCGACCAGTTCACCTAACGTGTTTTTACTCGACGATAGGACTATTATATTCAAATGTACAGCTGTCTAAAGTATATGTGGATGGTCCTTATATCTATCTTATGTTTGATGTTTCTTATGCACCAGGTTGAACTGTCTAAAGTGTATGTGGATGATCCTTATATCTATCTTATGTTTGATGTTTCTTATGCACCAGGTTGAACTGTCTAAAGTATATGTGGGTGGTCCTTATATCTATCTTATGTTTGATGTTTCTTATGCACCAGGTTGAACTGTCTAAAGTATATGTGGGTGGTACTTATATCTATCTTATGTTTGATGTTTCTTATGCACCAGGTTGAACTGTCTAAAGTATATGTGGGTGGTCCTTATATCTATCTTATGTTTGATGTTTCTTATGCACCAGGTTGAACTGTCTAAATTATATGTGGATGGTCCTTATATCTATCTTATGTTTGATGTTTCTTATGCACCAGGTTGAACTGTCTAAAGTATATGTGGGTGGTCCTTATATCTATCTTATGTTTGATGTTTCTTATGCACCAGGTTGAACTGTCTAAAGTATATTTGGGTGGTCGTTATATCTATCTTATGTTTGATGTTTCTTATGCACCAGGTTGAACTGACTAAAGTGTATGTGGATGGTCCTTATATCTGTATGTTATTTTGGTCCTCTGGTCCACTGTTACCACGGGTTCTTTTTCCACAATATCCACGAGCCTCTACCACGTCTTACACGCTGACTCATAGTTTACATAACATTGTGAATTATAACAAGTCAATTCTCTCTCATCTTCGCAAGCCAATGGTTATTTGTCCATTACATTACCATACTTCAAATTATCTTTTGTATGCTCGATATAGTACATGTATGTGAACAGTGCGGGTGATTTGACAAATATGATGTTGAAACCGGCGTAAAACACCCAACAATACAAACGAAACGACCTTTGAAATCATGCTTAGCAATGGCTCATCTTTCCACACTGTTTTCAGTCCTAACGCATAGCTGGGTTGATTCTCCCAGGTCCCATGAGTTTGTGAACTGTGAGAGTGATTGGACATAAATGCTGTTGAAAACGGCCTAAATCTCCGTACAGTGCACTCAAAACGACCTTTGAAAACATGATGAGCAATGGCTCCTTCTACCACACTGTTTTCAGTATTATCGCGTAGATTGGTTGATTCACCCAGGAAGCGCGTGTGTGTGTGAGCAGTGAGGGGTATTTAACATAAATGCTGTTGAAAACGACCTAAGATAACCAACAACGCAATCAAAACGACCTTTGAAAACATGATAAGCAATGGCTCCTATTACCACACTGTTTTCAGTCCTATTGCCTAGCTGTGTAGAATCACCCCCAAAAAACACCGGGTATGTGCACTGTGATGGCGATTGGGCATACATGCTGTTGAAAACGGCCTAAAACCCCAACAATGCAAGCAAAACGACCTTTGAAAACATGATGAGCAATGGCTGATTTTTTCACAATGTTTTCGATAGTTCATTTGTAGGGAGTGTATGCATGTGGGAAAGGGGTTATGGGAAAATCGTTCACTGTACCGCTGAAAGGGATTTGGCCTGCAGAGGTGCGAAGACCCGTGCACAGATTCTAACCCTTTCCCACAAGCCTATACTTTATGCCTCTTTCCACACTTATTTAGTCATGTAACAACTTGCTTCCAAGATCAAAACCCATACAATGCAAACAAAACGACATTTTAAAGCATGGCGGGCAATTGCTTCTCTTGCCACAATGTGTTCAGGTCTATTGCATAGCTGGGTTGATTCACCCAGGAATCACGAGTGTGTGAACTGACGGGGTGGTATGACTTGAATGATGTGGAAATCGGCCTAAAACACCCAACAATACCAACAAAACGACTTCTGAAAGCAGGACGGGCAATTGCTCCCTTTGTCACAGTGTGTTCAGTACTATTGAGTAGCTGGGTAGAATCACCCAGGACGCATGAGTATGTAAACAGTGCGTGTGATTTATCATACATGATGTTGAAAACGGCGTAAAACACCCAACAATACAAACAAAACGACCTTTGAAATCATGATTAGCAATGGCTCCTCTTTCCACACTGTTTTCAGTCCTAACGCATAGCTGGGTTGAATCACCCAGGAAGCATGAGCATGTGAACAGTGCGTGCGATTTGACATATATGATGTTGAAAACGGCGTAAAACACCCAACAACGCAATCAAAACGACCTTTGAAGACATGATGAGCAATGGCTCCTCTTACCACACTGTGTTCAGTCCTATTGCCTCAAAAAACATGAGTGTGTGCAAACAAAACGACATTTTAAAGCATGGCGGGCAATTGCTTCTCTTGCCACAATGAGTTCAGGTCTATTGCATAGCTGGATTGATTCAGCGAGGGATCACGAGTGTGTGAACTGACGGGGTGGTATGACTGGAATGATGTGGAAAACGGCCTAAAACACCCAACAATACCAACAAAACGACCTCTGAAATCAGGGCGGGCAATTGCTCCATTTGAGTGTGTGCAAACAAAACGACATTTTAAAGCATGGCGGGCAATTGCTTCTCTTGCCACAATGAGTTCAGGTCTATTGCATAGCTGGATTGATTCACCGAGGGATCACGAGTGTGTGAACTGACGGGGTGGTATGACTGGAATGATGTTGAAACCGGCGTAAAACACCCAACAATACAAACGAAACGACCTTTGAAATCATGCTTAGCAATGGCTCATCTTTCCACACTGTTTTCAGTCCTAACGCATAGCTGGGTTGATTCTCCCAGGTCCCATGAGTTTGTGAACTGTGAGAGTGATTGGACATAAATGCTGTTGAAAACGGCATAAATCTCCGTACAGTGCACTGAAAACGACCTTTGAAAACATGATGAGCAATGGCTCCTTCTACCACACTGTTTTCAGTCTTATCGCGTAGATTGGTTGATTCACCCAGGAAGCGTGTGTGTGTGTGTGTGTGTGAGCAGTGAGGGGTATTTAACATAAATGCTGTTGAAAACGACCTAAGATAACCAACAACGCAATCAAAACGACCTTTGAAAACATGATAAGCAATGGCTCCTATTACCACACTGTTTTCAGTCCTATTGCCTAGCTGTGTAGAATCACCCAAAAAAACCACCGGTTATGTGCACTGTGATGGCGATTGGGCATACATGCTGTTGAAAACGGCCTAAAACCCCAACAATGCAAGCAAAACGACCTTTGAAAACATGATGAGCAATGGCTGTTTTTATCACAATGTTTTCGATAGTTCATTTGTAGGGAGTGTATGCATGTGGGAAAGGGGTTATGGGAAAATCGTTCACTGTACCGCCGAAAGGGATTTGGCCTGCAGAGGTGCGAAGACCCGTGAACAGATTCTAACCCTTTCCCACATGCCTATACTTCATGCCTCTTTCTACACTTATTTAGTCATGTAACAACTCGCTTCCAAGATCAAAACCCATACAATGCAAACAAAACGACATTTTAAAGCATGGCGGGCAATTGCTTCTCTTGCCACAATGTGTTCAGGTCTATTGCATAGCTGGGTTGATTCACTTAGGAATCACGAGTGTGTGAACTGACGGGGTGGTATGACTTGAATGATGTGGAAATCGGCCTAAAACACCAAACAATACCAACAAAACGACTTCTGAAAGCAGGACGGGCAATTGCTCCCTTTGTCACAGTGTGTTCAGTACTATTGAGTAGATGGGTCGAATCACCCAGGACGCATGAGTATGTAAACAGTGCGTGTGATTTATCATACATGATGTTGAAAACGGCGTAAAACACCCAACAATACAAACAAAACGACCTTTGAAATCATGATTAGCAATGGCTCCTCTTTCCACACTGTTTTCAGTCCTAACGCATAGCTGGGTTGAATCACCCAGGAAGCATGAGCATGTGAACAGTGCGTGCGATTTGACATATATGATGTTGAAAACGGCGTAAAACACCCAACAACGCAATCAAAACGACCTTTGAAGACATGATGAGCAATGGCTCCTCTTACCACACTGTGTTCAGTCCTATTGCCTCAAAAAACATGAGTGTTTGCAAACAAAACGACATTTTAAAGCATGGCGGGCAATTGCTTCTCTTGCCACAATGAGTTCAGGTCTATTGCATAGCTGGATTGATTCACCGAGGGATCACGAGTGTGTGAACTGACGGGGTGGTATGACTGGAATGATGTGGAAAACGGGCTAAAACACCCAACAATACCAACAAAACGACCTATGAAATCAGGGCGGGCAATTGCTCCATTTGTCACAGTGTGTTCAGTACTATTGAGTAGCTGGATTGAATTACCCAGGACGCATGAGTATGTGAACAGTGCGGGTGATTTGACAAATATGATGTTGAAACCGGCGTAAAACACCCAACAATACAAACGAAACGACCTTTGAAATCATGCTTAGCAATGGCTCATCTTTCCACACTGTTTTCAGTCCTAACGCATAGCTGGGTTGATTCTCCCAGGTCCCATGAGTTTGTGAACTGTGAGAGTGATTGGACATAAATGCTGTTGAAAACGGCCTAAATCTCCGTACAGTGCACTCAAAACGACCTTTGAAAACATGATGAGCAATGGCTCCTTCTACCACACTGTTTTCATTCTTATCGCGTAGATTGGTTGATTCATCCAGGAAGCGTGTGTGTGTGTGAGCAGTGAGGGGTATTTAACATAAATGCTGTTGAAAACGACCTAACATAACCAACAACGCAATCAAAACGACCTTTGAAAACATGATAAGCAATGGCTCCTATTACCACACTGTTTTCAGTCCTATTGCCTAGCTGTGTAGAATCACCCCCCAAAAAACACCGGGTATGTGCACTGTGGTGGCGATTGGACATACATGCTGTTGAAAATGGCCTAAAACCCCAACAATGCAAGCAAAACGACCTTTGAAAACATGATGAGCAATGGCTGTTTTTATCACAATGTTTTCGATAGTTCATTTGTAGGGAGTGTATGCATGTGGGAAAGGGGTTATGGGAAAATCGTTCACTGTACCGCCGAAAGGGATTTGGCCTGCAGAGGTGCGAAGACCCGTGAACAGATTCTAACCCTTTCCCACATGCCTATACTTTATGCCTCTTTCCACACTTATTTAGTCATGTAACAA
Organism: Serripes groenlandicus; assembly: GCA_031761405.1. NCBI lineage: Eukaryota > Metazoa > Mollusca > Bivalvia > Cardiida > Cardiidae > Serripes > Serripes groenlandicus. The sequence goes on along the minus strand of JASEVX010000080.1, from coordinate 78,331 downwards.
CTCGCTTCCAAGATCAAAACCCATACAATGCAAACAAAACGACATTTTAAAGCATGGCGGGCAATTGCCTCTCTTGCCACAATGTGTTCAGGTCTATTGCATAGCTGGGTTGATTCACCCAGGAATCACGAGTGTGTGAACTGACGGGGTGGTATGACTTGAATGATGTGGAAATCGGCCTAAAACACCCAACAATACCAACAAAACGACTTCTGAAAGCAGGACGGGCAATTGCTCCCTTTGTCACAGTGTGTTCAGTACTATTGAGTAGCTGGGTCGAATTACCCAGGACGCATGAGTATGTTAACAGTGCGTGTGATTTATCATACATGATGTTGAAAACGGCGTAAAACACCCAACAATACAAACAAAACGACCTTTGAAATCATGATTAGCAATGGCTCCTCTTTCCACACTGTTTTCAGTCCTAACGCATAGCTGGGTTGAATCACCCAGGAAGCATGATCATGTGAACAGTGCGTGCGATTTGACATATATGATGTTGAAAACGGCGTAAAACACCCAACAACGCAATCAAAACGACCTTTGAAGACATGATGAGCAATGGCTCCTCTTACCACACTGTGTTCAGTCCTATTGCCTCAAAAAACATGAGTGTGTGCAAACAAAACGACATTTTAAAGCATGGCGGGCAATTGCTTCTCTTGCCACAATGAGTTCAGGTCTATTGCATAGCTGGATTGATTCACCGAGGGATCACGAGTGTGTGAACTGACGGGGTGGTATGACTGGAATGATGTGGTAAACGGCCTAAAACACCCAACAATACCAACAAACCGACCTCTGAAATCAGGGCGGGCAATTGCTCCATTTGTCACAGTGTGTTCAGTACTATTGAGTAGCTGGATTGAATTACCCAGGACGCATGAGTATGTGAACAGTGCGGGTGATTTGACAAATATGATGTTGAAACCGGCGTAAAACACCCAACAATACAAACAAAACGACCTTTGAAATCATGCTTAGCAATGGCTCATCTTTCCACACTGTTTTCAGTCCTAACGCATAGCTGGGTTGATTCTCCCAGGTCCCATGAGTTTGTGAACTGTGAGAGTGATTGGACATAAATGCTGTTGAAAACGGCCTAAATCTCCGTACAGTGCAATCAAAACGACCTTTGAAAACATGATGAGCAATGGCTCCTTCTACCACACTGTTTTCAGTCTTATCGCGTAGATTGGTTGATTCACCCAGGAAGCGTGTGTGTGTGTGTGTGTGTGTGTGAGCAGTGAGGGGTATTTAACATAAATGCTGCTGAAAACGACCTAAGATAACCAACAACGCAATCGAAACGACCTTTGAAAACATGATAAGCAATGGCTCCTATTACCACACTGTTTTCAGTCCTATTGCCTCAAAAAACATGAGTGTGTGCAAACAAAACGACATTTTAAAGCATGGCGGGCAATTGCTTCTCTTGCCACAATGAGTTCAGGTCTATTGCATAGCTGGATTGATTCACCGAGGGATCACGAGTGTGTGAACTGACGGGGTGGTATGACTGGAATGATGTGGAAAACGGGCTAAAACACCCAACAATACCAACAAAACGACATCTGAAATCAGGGCAGGCAATTGATCCATTTGTCACAGTGTGTTCAGTACTATTGAGTAGCTGGATTGAATTACCCAGGACGCATGGGTATGTGAACAGTGCAGGTGATTTGACAAATATGATGTTGAGACCGGCGTAAAACACCCAACAATACAAAAGAAACGACCTTTGAAATCATGCTTAGCAATGGCTCATCTTTCCACACTGTTTTTAGTCCTAACGCATAGCTGGGTTGATTCTCCCAGGTCCCATGAGTTTGTGAACTGTGAGAGTGATTGGACATAAATGCTGTTGAAAACGGCCTAAATCTCCGTACAGTGCACTCAAAACGACCTTTGAAAACATGATGAGCAATGGCTCCTTCTACCACACTGTTTTCAGTCTTATCGCGTAGATTGGTTGATTCACCCAGGAAGCGTGTGTGTGTGTGAGCAGTGAGGGGTATTTAACATAAATGCTGTTGAAAACGACCTAAGATAACCAACAACGCAATCAAAACGACCTTTGAAAACATGATAAGCAATGGCTCCTATTACCACACTGTTTTCAGTCCTATTGCCTAGCTGTGTAGAATCACCCCAAAAAAACACCGGGTATGTGCACTGTGATGGCGATTGGGCATACATGCTGTTGAAAACGGCCTAAAACCCCAACAATGCAAGCAAAACGACCTTTGAAAACATGATGAGCAATGGCTGTTTTTATCACAATGTTTTCGATAGTTCATTTGTAGGGAGTGTATGCATGTGGGAAAGGGGTTATGGGAAAATCGTTCACTGTACCGCCGAAAGGGATTTGGCCTCCAGAGGTGCGAAGACCCGTGAACAGATTCTAACCCTTTCCCACATGCCTATACGTTATGCCTCTTTCCACACTTATTTAGTCATGTAACAACTCGCTTCCAAGATCAAAACCCATACAATGCAAACAAAACGACATTTTAAAGCATGGCGGGCAATTGCTTCTCTTGCCACAATGTGTTCAGGTCTATTGCATAGCTGGGTTGATTCACCCAGGAATCACGAGTGTGTGAACTGACGGGGTGGTATGACTTGAATGATGTGGAAATCGGCCTAAAACACCAAACAATATCAACAAAACGACTTCTGAAAGCAGGACGGGCAATTGCTCCCTTTGTCACAGTGTGTTCAGTACTATTGAGTAGCTGGGTCGAATCACCCAGGACGCATGAATATGTAAACAGTGCGTGTGATTTATCATACATGATGTTGAAAACGGCGTAAAACACCCAACAATACAAACAAAACGACCTTTGAAATCATGATTAGCAATGGCTCCTCTTTCCACACTGTTTTCAGTCCTAACGCATAGCTGGGTTGAATCACCCAGGAAGCATGAGCATGTGAACAGTGCGTGCGATTTGACATATATGATGTTCAAAACGGCATAAAACACCCAACAACGCAAACAAAACGACCTTTGAAGACATGATGAGCAATGGCTCCTCTTACCACACTGTGTTCAGTCCTATTGCCTCAAAAAACATGAGTGTGTGCAAACAAAACGACATTTTAAAGCATGGCGGGCAATTGCTTCTCTTGCCACAATGAGTTCAGGTCTATTGCATAGCTGGATTGATTCACCGAGGGATCACGAGTGTGTGAACTGACGGGGTGGTATGACTGGAATGATGTGGAAAACGGGCTAAAACACCAAACAATACCAACAAAACGACCTCTGAAATCAGGGCGGGCAATTGCTCCATTTGTCACAGTGTGTTCAGTACTATTGAGTAGCTGGATTGAATTACCCAGGACGCATGAGTATGTGAACAGTGCGGGTGATTTGACAAATAAGATGTTGAAACCGGCGTAAAACACCCAACAATACAAACGAAACGACCTTTGAAATCATGCTTAGCAATGGCTCATCTTTCCACACTGTTTTCAGTCCTAACGCATAGCTGGGTTGATTCTCCCAGGTCCCATGAGTTTGTGAACTGTGAGAGTGATTGGACATAAATGCTGTTGAAAACGGCCTAAATCTCCGTACAGTGCACTCAAAACGACCTTTGAAAACATGATGAGCAATGGCTCCTTCTACCACACTGTTTTCAGTCTTATCGCGTAGATTGGTTTATTCACCCAGGAAGCGTGTGTGTGTGTGAGCAGTGAGGGGTATTTAACATAAATGCTGTTGAAAACGACCTAAGATAACCAACAACGCAATCAAAACGACCTTTGAAAACATGATAAGCAATGGCTCCTATTACCACACTGTTTTCAGTCCTATTGCCTAGCTGTGTAGAATCACCCCAAAAAAACACCGGGTATGTGCACTGTGATGGTGATTGGGCATATATGCTGTTGAAAACGGCCTAAAACCCCAACAATGCAAGCAAAACGACCTTTGAAAACATGATGAGCAATGGCTGTTTTTATCACAATGTTTTCGATAGTTCATTTGTTGGGAGTGTATGCATGTGGGAAAGGGGTTATGGGAAAATCGTTCACTGTACCGCCGAAAGGGATTTGGCCCGAAGACCCGTGAACAGATTCTAACCCTTTCCCACATGCCTATACTTTATGCCTCTTTCCACACTTATTTAGTCATGTAACAACTCGCTTCCAAGATCAAAACCCATACAATGCAAACAAAACGACATTTTAAAGCATGGCGGGCAATTGCTTCTCTTGCCACAATGTGTTCAGGTCTATTGCATAGCTGGGTTGATTCACCCAGGAATCACGAGTGTGTGAACTGACGGGGTGATATGACTTGAATGATGTGGAAATCGGCCTAAAACACCCAACAATACCAACAAAACAACTTCTGAAAGCAGGACGGGCAATTGCTCCCTTTGTCACAGTGTGTTCAGTACTATTGAGTAGCTGGGTCGAATCACCCAGGACGCATGAGTACGTAAACAGTGCGTGTGATTTATCATACATGATGTTGAAAACGGCGTAAAACACCCAACTATACAAACAAAACGACCTTTGAAATCATGATTAGCAATGACTCCTCTTTCCACACTGTTTTCAGTCCTAACGCATAGCTGGGTTGAATCACCCAGGAAGCATGAGCATGTGAACAGTGCGTGCGATTTGACATATATGATGTTGAAAACGGCGTAAAACACCCAACAACGCAATCAAAACGACCTTTGAAGACATGATGAGCAATGGCTCCTCTTACCACACTGTGTTCAGTCCTATTGCCTCAAAAAACATGAGTGTGTGCAAACAAAACGACATTTTAAAGCATGGCGGGCAATTGCTTGTCTTGCCACAATGAGTTCAGGTCTATTGCATAGCTGGATTGATTCACCGAGGGATCACGAGTGTGTGAACTGACGGGGTGGTATGACTGGAATGATGTGGAAAACGGCCTAAAACACCCAACAATACCAACAAAACGACCTCTGAAATCAGGGCGGGCAATTGCTCCATTTGTCACAGTGTGTTCAGTACTATTGAGTAGCTGGATTGAATTACCCAGGACGCATGAGTATGTGAACAGTGCGGGTGATTTGACAAATATGATGTTGAAACCGGCGTAAAACACACAACAATACAAACGAAACGACCTTTGAAATCATGCTTAGCAATGGCTCATCTTTCCACACTGTTTTCAGTCCTAACGCATAGCTGGGTTGATTCTCCCAGGTCCCATGAGTTTGTGAACTGTGAGAGTGATTGGACATAAATGCTGTTGAAAACGGCCTAAATCTCCGTACAGTGCACTCAAAACGACCTTTGAAAACATGATGAGCAATGGCTCCTTCTACCACACTGTTTTCAGGCTTAACGCGTAGATTGGTTGATTCACCCAGGAAGCGTGTGTGTGTGTGTGTGAGCAGTGAGGGGTATTTAACATAAATGCTGTTGAAAACGACCTAAGATAACCAACAACGCAATCAAAACGACCTTTGAAAACATGATAAGCAATGGCTCCTATTACCACACTGTTTTCAGTCCTATTGCCTAGCTGTGTAGAATCACCCCCAAAAAAACACCGGGTATGTGCACTGTGATGGCGATTGGGCATACATGCTGTTGAAAACGGCCTAAAACCCCAACAATGCAAGCAAAACGACCTTTGAAAACATGATGAGCAATGGCTGTTTTTATCACAATGTTTTCGATAGTTCATTTGTAGGGAGTGTATGCATGTGGAAAAAGGGGTTATGGGAAAATCGTTCACTGTACCGCCGAAAGGGATTTGGCCTGCAGAGGTGCGAAGACCCGTGAACAGATTCTAACCCTTTCCCACATGCCTATACTTTATGCCTCTTTCCACACTTATTTAGTCATGTAACAACTCGCTTCCAAGATCAAAACCCATACAATGCAAACAAAACGACATTTTAAAGCATGGCGGGCAATTGCTTCTCTTGCCACAATGTGTTCAGGTCTATTGCATAGCTGGGTTGATTCACCCAGGAATCACGAGTGTGTGAACTGACGGGGTGGTATGACTTGAATGATGTGGAAATCGGCCTAAAACACCCAACAATACCAACAAAACGACTTCTGAAAGTAGGACGGGCAATTGCTCCCTTTGTCACAGTGTGTTCAGTACTATTGAGTAGCTGGGTCGAATCACCCAGGACGCATGAGTTTGTAAACAGTGCGTGTGATTTATCATACATGATGTTGAAAACGGCGTAAAACACCCAACACTACAAACAAAACGACCTTTGAAATCATGATTAGCAATGGCTGCTCTTTCCACACTGTTTTCAGTCCTAACGCATAGCTGGGTTGAATCACCCAGGAAGCATGAGCATGTGAACAGTGCGTGCGATTTGACATATATGATGTTGAAAACGGCGTAAAACATGGCGGGCAATTGCTTCTCTTGCCACAATGAGTTCAGGTCTATTGCATAGCTGGATTGATTCACCGAGGGATCACGAGTGTGTGAACTGACGGGGTGGTATGACTGGAATGATGTGGAAAACGGCCTAAAACACCCAACAATACCAACAAAACGACCTCTGAAATCAGGGCGGGCAATTGCTCCATTTGTCACAGTGTGTTCAGTACTATTGAGTAGCTGGATTGAATTACCCAGGACGCATGAGTATGTGAACAGTGCGGGTGATTTGACAAATATGATGTTGAAACCGGCGTAAAACACCCAACAATACAAACGAAACGACCTTTGAAATCATGCTTAGCAATGGCTCATCTTTCCACACTGTTTTCAGTCCTAACGCATAGCTGGGTTGATTCTCCCAGGTCCCATGAGTTTGTGAACTGTGAGAGTGATTGGACATAAATGCTGTTGAAAACGGCCTAAATCTCCGTACAGTGCACTCAAAACGGCCTTTGAAAACATGATGAGCAATGGCTCCTTCTACCACACTGTTTTCAGTCTTATCGCGTAGATTGGTTGATTCACCCAGGAAGCGTGTGTGTGTGTGAGCAGTGAGGGGTGTTTAACATAAATGCTGTTGAAAACGACCTAAGATAACCAACAACGCAATCAAAACGACCTTTGAAAACATGATAAGCAATGGCTCCTATTACCACACTGTTTTCAGTCCTATTGCCTAGCTGTGTAGAATCACCCAAAAAAAACACCGGGTATGTGCACTGTGATGGCGATTGGGCATACATGCTGTTGAAAACGGCCTAAAACCCCAACAATGCAAGCAAAACGACATTTGAAAACATGATGAGCAATGGCTGTTTTTATCACAATATTTTCAATAGTTCATTTGTAGGGAGTGTATGCATGTGGGAAAGGGGTTATGGGAAAATTGTTCACTGTACCGCCGAAAGGGATTTGGCCTGCAGAGGTGCGAAGACCCGTGAACAGATTCTAACCCTTTCCCACATGCCTATACTTTATGCCTCTTTCCACACTTATTTAGTCATGTAACAACTCGCTTCCAAGATCAAAACCCATACAATGCAAACAAAACGACATTTTAAAGCATGGCGGGCAATTGCTTCTCTTGCCACAATGTGTTCAGGTCTATTGCATAGCTGGGTTGATTCACCCAGGAATCACGAGTGTGTGAACTGACGGGGTGGTATGACTTGAATGATGTGGAAATCGGCATAAAACACCCAACAATACCAACAAAACGACTTCTGAAAGTAGGACGGGCAATTGCTCCCTTTGTCACAGTGTGTTCAGTACTAATGAGTAGCTGGGTCGAATCACCCAGGACGCATGAGTATGTAAACAGTGCGTGTGATTTATCATACATGATGTTGAAAACGGCTTAAAACACCCAACAATACAACCAAAACGACCTTTGAAATCATGATTAGCAATGGCTCCTATTACCACACTGTTTTCAGTCCTATTGCCTAGCTGTGCAGAATCACCCCAAAAAAACACCGGTTATGTGCACTGTGATGGCGATTGGGCATACATGCTGTTGAAAACGGCCTAAAACCCCAACAATGCAAGCAAAACGACCTTTGAAAACATGATGAGCAATGGCTGTTTTTATCACGATGTTTTCGACAGTTCATTTGTAGGGAGTGTATGAATGTGGGAAAGGGGTTATGGGAAAATCGTTCACTGTACCGCCGAAAGGGATTTGGCCTGCAGAGGTGCGAAGACCCGTGAACAGATTCTAACCTTTTCCCACATGCCTATACTTTATGCCTCTTTCCACACTTATTTAGTCATGTAACAACTCGCTTCCAAGATCAAAACCCATACAATGCAAACAAAACGACATTTTAAAGCATGGCGGGCAATTGCTTCTCTTGCCACAATGTGTTCAGGTCTATTGCATAGCTTGGTTGATTCACCCAGGAATCACGAGTGTGTGAACTGACGGGGTGGTATGACTTGAATGATATGGAAATCGGCCTAAAACACACAACAATACCAGTGCAGTTCAGGTCTATTGCATAGCTGGATTGATTCACCGAGGGATCACGAGTGTGTGAACTGACGGGGTGGTATGACTGGAATGATGTGGAAAACGGCCTAAAACACCCAACAATACCAACAAAACGACCTCTGAAATCAGGGCGGGCAATTGCTCCATTTGTCACAGTGTGTTCAGTACTATTGAGTAGCTGGATTGAATTACCCAGGACGCATGAGTATGTGAACAGTGCGGGTGATTTGACAAATATGATGTTGAAACCGGCGTAAAACACCCAACAATACAAACGAAACGACCTTTGAAATCATGCTTAGCAATGGCTCATCTTTCCACACTGTTTTCAGTCCTAACGCATAGCTGGGTTGATTCTCCCAGGTCCCATGAGTTTGTGAACTGTGAGAGTGATTGGACATAAATGCTGTTGAAAACGGCCTAAATCTCCGTACAGTGCACTCAAAACGACCTTTGAAAACATGATGAGCAATGGCTCCTTCTACCACACTGTTTTCAGTCTTATCGCGTAGATTGGTTGATTCACCCAGGAAGCGTGTGTGTGTTTGAGCAGTGAGGGGTATTTAACATAAATGCTGTTGAAAACGACATAAGATAACCAACAACGCAATCAAAACGACCTTTGAACACATGATAAGCATTGGCTCCTATTACCACACTGTGTTCAGTCCTATTGCCTAGCTGTGTAGAATCACCCCCCAAAAAACACCGGGTAAGTGCACTGTGATGGCGATTGGGCATACATGCTGTTGAAAACGGCCTAAAACCCCAACAATGCAAGCAATACGACCTTTGAAAACATGATGAGCAATGGCTGTTTTTATCACAATGTTTTCGATAGTTCATTTGTAGGGAGTGTATGCATGTGGGAAAGGGGTTATGGGAAAATCGTTCACTGTACCGCCGAAAGGGATTTGGCCTGCAGAGGTGCGAAGACCCGTGAACAGATTCTAACCCTTTCCCACATGCCTATACTTTATGCCTCTTTCCACACTTATTTAGTCATGTAACAACTCGCTTCCAAGATCAAAACCCATACAATGCAAACAAAACGACATTTTAAAGCATGGCGGGCAATTGCTTCTCTTGCCACAATGTGTTCAGGTCTATTGCATAGCTGGGTTGATTCACCCAGGAATCACGAGTGTGTGAACTGACGGGGTGGTATGTATTGAATGATGTGGAAATCGGCCTAAAACACCCAACAATATCAACAAAACGACTTCTGAAAGCAGGACGGGCAATTGCTCCCTTTGTCACAGTGTTTTCAGTACTATTGAGTAGCTGGGTCGAATCACCCAGGACGCATGAGTATGTAAACAGTACGTGTGATTTATCATACATGATGTTGAAAACGGCGTAAAACACCCAACAATACAAACAAAACGACCTTTGAAATCATGATAAGCAATGGCTCCTCTTTCCACACTGTTTTCAGTACTAACGCATAGCTGGGTTGAATCACCCAGGAAGCATGAGCATGTGAACAGTGCGTGCGATTTGACATATATGATGTTGAAAACGGCGTAAAACACCCAACAACGCAATCAAAACGACCTTTGAAGACATGATGAGCAATGGCTCCTCTTACCACACTGTGTTCAGTCCTATTGCCTCAAAAAACATGAGTGTGTGCAAACAAAACGACATTTTAAAGCATGGCGGGCAATTGCTTCTCTTGCCACAATGAGTTCAGGTCTATTGCATAGCTGGATTGATTCAGCGAGGGATCACGAGTGTGTGAACTGACGGGGTGGTATGACTGGAATGATGTGGAAAACGGCCTAAAACACCCAACAATACCAACAAAACGACCTCTGAAATCAGGGCGGGCAATTGCTCCATTTGTCACAGTGTGTTCAGTACTATTGAGTAGCTGGATTGAATTACCCAGGACGCATGCGTATGTGAACAGTGCGGGTGATTTGACAAATATGATGTTGAAACCGGCGTAAAACACCCAACAATACAAACGAAACGACCTTTGAAATCATGCTTAGCAATGGCTCATCTTTCCACACTGTTTTCAGTCCTAACGCATAGCTGGGTTGATTCTCCCAGGTCCCATGAGTTTGTGAACTGTGAGAGTGATTGGACATAAATGCTGTTGAAAACGGCCTAAATCTCCGTACAGTGCACTCAAAACGACCTTTGAAAACATGATGAGCAATGGCTCCTTCTACCACACTGTTTTCAGTCTTATCGCGTAGATTGGTTGATTCACCCAGGAAGCGTGTGTGTGTTTGAGCAGTGAGGGGTATTTAACATAAATGCTGTTGAAAACGACATAAGATAACCAACAACGCAATCAAAACGACCTTTGAAAACATGATAAGCATTGGCTCCTATTACCACACTGTGTTCAGTCCTATTGCCTAGCTGTGTAGAATCACCCCCAAAAAACACCGGGTAAGTGCACTGTGATGGCGATTGGGCATACATGCTGTTGAAAACGGCCTAAAACCCCAACAATGCAAGCAATACGACCTTTGAAAACATGATGAGCAATGGCTGTTTTTATCACAATGTTTTCGATAGTTCATTTGTAGGGAGTGTATGCATGTGGGAAAGGGGTTATGGGAAAATCGTTCACTGTACCGCCGAAAGGGATTTGGCCTGCAGAGGTGCGAAGACCCGTGAACAGATTCTAACCCTTTCCCACATGCCTATACTTTATGCCTCTTTCCACACTTATTTAGTCATGTAACAACTCGCTTCCAAGATCAAAACCCATACAATGCAAACAAAACGACATTTTAAAGCATGGCGGGCAATTGCCTCTCTTGCCACAATGTGTTCAGGTCTATTGCATAGCTGGGTTGATTCACCCAGGAATCACGAGTGTGTGAACTGACGGGGTGGTATGACTTGAATGATGTGGAAATCGGCCTAAAACACCCAACAATACCAACAAAACGACTTCTGAAAGTAGGACGGGCAATTGCTCCCTTTGTCACAGTGTGTTCAGTACTAATGAGTTGCTGGGTCTAATCACCCAGGACGCATGAGTATGTAAACAGTGCGTGTGATTTATCATACATGATGTTGAAAACGGCGTAAAACACCCAACAATACAAACAAAACGACCTTTGAAATCATGATTAGCAATGGCTCCTCTTTCCACACTGTTTTCAGTCCTAACGCATAGCTGGGTTGAATCACCCAGGAAGCATGAGCATGTGAACAGTGCGTGCGATTTGACATATATGATGTTGAAAACGGCGTAAAACATGGCGGGCAATTGCTTCTCTTGCCACAATGAGTTCAGGTCTATTGCATAGCTGGATTGATTCACCGAGGGATCACGAGTGTGTGAACTGACTGGAATGATGTGGAAAACGGCCTAAAACACCCAACAATACCAACAAAACGACCTCTGAAATCAGGGCGGGCAATTGCTCCATTTGTCACAGTGTGTTCAGTACTATTGAGTAGCTGGATTGAATTACCCAGGACGCATGAGTATGTGAACAGTGCGGGTGATTTGACAAATATGATGTTGAAACCGGCGTAAAACACCCAACAATACAAACGAAACGACCTTTGAAATCATGCTTAGCAATGGCTCATCTTTCCACACTGTTTTCAGTCCTAACGCATAGCTGGGTTGATTCTCCCAGGTCCCATGAGTTTGTGAACTGTGAGAGTGATTGGACATAAATGCTGTTGAAAACGGCCTAAATCTCCGTACAGTGCACTCAAAACGACCTTTGAAAACATGATGAGCAATGGCTCCTTCTACCACACTGTTTTCTGTCTTATCGCGTAGATTGGTTGATTCACCCAGGAAGCGTGTGTGTGTTTGAGCAGTGAGGGGTATTTAACATAAATGCTGTTGAAAACGACATAAGATAACCAACAACGCAATCAAAACGACCTTTGAAAACATGATAAGCATTGGCTCCTATTGCCTAGCTGTGTAGAATCACCCCCAAAAAACACCGGGTATGTGCACTGTGATGGCGATTGGGCATACATGCTGTTGAAAACGGCCTAAAACCCCAACAATGCAAGCAATACGACCTTTGAAAACATGATGAGCAATGGCTGTTTTTATCACAATGTTTTCGATAGTTCATTTGTAGGGAGTGTATGCATGTGGGAAAGGGGTTATGGGAAAATCGTTCACTGTACCGCCGAAAGGGATTTGGCCTGCAGAGGTGCGAAGACCCGTGAACAGATTCTAACCCTTTCCCACATGCCTATACTTTATGCCTCTTTCCACACTTATTTAGTCATGTAACAACTCGCTTCCAAGATCAAAACCCATACAATGCAAACAAAACGACATTTTAAAGCATGGCGGGCAATTGCCTCTCTTGCCACAATGTGTTCAGGTCTATTGCATAGCTGGGTTGATTCACCCAGGAATCACGAGTGTGTGAACTGACGGGGTGGTATGACTTGAATGATGTGGAAATCGGCCTAAAACACCCAACAATACCAACAAAACGACTTCTGAAAGTAGGACGGGCAATTGCTCCCTTTGTCACAGTGTGTTCAGTACTAATGAATAGCTGGATTGAATTACCCAGGACGCATGAGTATGTGAACAGTGCGGGTGATTTGACAAATATGATGTTGAAACCGGCGTAAAACACCCAACAATACAAACGAAACGACCTTTGAAATCATGCTTAGCAATGGCTCATCTTTCCACACTGTTTTCAGTCCTAACGCATAGCTGGGTTGATTCTCCCAGGTCCCATGAGTTTGTGAACTGTGAGAGTGATTAGACATAAATGCTGTTGAAAACGGCCTAAATCTCCGTACAGTGCACTCAAAACGACCTTTGAAAACATGATGAGCAATGGCTCCTTCTACCACACTGTTTTCAGTCTTATCGCGTAGATTGGTTTATTCACCCAGGAAGCGTGTGTGTGTGTGAGCAGTGAGGGGTATTTAACATAAATGCTGTTGAAAACGACCTAAGATAACCAACAACGCCATCAAAACGACCACATTTGAAAAACTGTCCATTTGGATCATACAGCATTAATGCAGACATATATATCAGCACTTGTTAGTTGGAGTTTTATGCCGCTTTCAACAATTTTTCTGTTGTTCCTGGGTAAATAACCAGTACTACTGGACCATTTATCCTTACACCAGTGAATCAGTTGTAATACTAAGGAAGGAAGGAAAGCCATTAGTATATCGACACAATAATACACTAGGATTGGTTGTCCTGGATATACAAGCTGGGCTCTAGGATATATAACCTTAGTTCAAGTATATCACGAATAAGATGCGACTGCACAGCTATATTATTGAATATCTATGGACAGTATTTTTCAAAAGTTTCTTGAAACCTGTGATTGACGGTACAGCGTCAAATAAGAAGGCCAAAGACTAGAATTTTGTTCAGCATGCCTCAACTATAAATTTATGTACAGGTCACATCAGTGGGACTAGAATTCTGAGTATGGCAACAGGATGTACATATTTATAGGCCTGTATAGTCTTGTGTCAATTGAACTGTTGCATGAGTACATACCGACGTCTATATAATATTAGTAATTTACATTGTTATGTATTCATCATACAATAAGACCATTTAACACAGAAAATAATATAGTTCATACAAAAGTAATATCATGGAGAACTCAAAGACATAGGGTTCTATATAGTTACAACTCTAATTATTTGAAAGTCAAGCACTTTTACTGACAACACGGAGCTCTAGATAAGGGTCGTTTTGCATTTTCTGAAATACTTATTTGATCATCTAACCCTATTGTGTAGGTACTCAAAAGAATTATCTCAATGAGACTATACTTTTGAGTACCCACATTATAGGGTTAGTTGGATAATATGATAAATAATGTGGGGAAAGAGATGTATCTGTATCTCCAACAGCATACACATTCTCAAGCACTTTCAAGGCAAAAAAAATATTTTTTTAAAGTCCCTTAAAAGTTCAAACACTTTTCAAGTTTGTACAGACCCTTTGTGAACCCTGTCAAGTTAGTGTACTTTTTGCCTGAACTGAGTTGGTTGACCCTTCATCAAAATGGCACTGGTCTAATAGTTCACACAAATAATTGTTTAAACATAATCTCCAAGAAGAATCTTAGGACTCTAAGTATTACTATATCTGCTATTTCAAGTTATTGTGAAAAATAACTATTGTCTACAAGACTGCATAATTCTAAAGTTGAAAAGTAATAATCAAAATAAATCACATGAGATATTGTAAACTCATTTGACATACATTTCATGTCAGCTTTTATTAAACTAGCTCAGAAAAAAATGTAATTTCAGTCTTTGGCAAGCCTAATGACATTTTTCTGACTTCTAGACGCCTCTGCAGCAGACAACTTTTTAAAACATTGTAACAAAAAGAGAAATTACTCAAAACAAGCAATTTCTCCATTTGTCACAATGTTTTCAACTTTTTTTTCAGTAATCATACCTTCATTTATAGAGATTTTCCCTATTTTTTCCTAGATGTTTTCAAAGTCGTCTGCTGCAGATTTCTTGTATCTTGGAAAGGGTTTAGAAAACATGAAATAGTTCTAGATTAAACTGAACATTTTGTAATAAGATTAAATATTACTTGTGAATAAGTGAACTGCATGAAAACAAGAAAACAAACATAAAGAATGACCAAATACATTCTCAAACATACAATAATCTTTATGTAAACAAAAATTTACTCAATTATAAGTATAGACACAATGAAATGTTTTTGAATAGAAATTGACTTGGATGCATACTCCAACAATGACTTGCTAGAACTGATCCTCTTGGAAATTTGCAAATTTCTGGAACCTTTGAAATAATGTCAAAAAATCTTTTTAGATTAATCAATCAATTTTATGTTATAAATTTACACAAATTACAAATAAAGTAGTTTAAATATGTTGCGATGGCAAACTAGGCTGTTAGGTTTACTGCAGATTTGTTTCCTTAAATGATGGAAGTTGTTAGTTCACATGTTCATTTAATACAAATGCAGTCACATCAAGCCATAATAAGTATTTCTGAAAGCTAAGTCATACATTTCAAAGAGAACATTTCGTTTTGGAAGTGACACACTGTTTGTTGGTCAAGGTAATAACAGTCTGTTTATGCATGTATTTGCAGTTGGCAAGAATGAACTACTGTATTCAACAAATGATATCGAGGGAGAAATGCCAAATCCAAGAGTTGGCTCTGCATCTGCTCCAGTGATAAACTGCAAAACTTCATGTATTGACACCCCTTCTCGTCTTCCACCTGAAAATATATTTCAAGAACAATAGCATGAAACACTGTTGGAAACATAGTTTATTTTTTCAGACACCTGTTTTTAATTAAACATTTTTGAACATGTGACCATGGAGCCAAATGATGCAATGTCCAGACTGGGACCAAAAGTAATGTTGAGCATCTCCTGCTTAAGTTCGGACATATCATTTAACAAGAGGGCCATGATGGCCTTGGATCACTCAGCTGAGTTATGCAATATGATTTGTAATGCGATCAGGTAAGCTTATACAAGAGGCCCAGAGTCAAGTATAGCTCCACTTGTCACAAGGCAAATAACCCAACCAATGTTGTCTGTCTTTTGTCAAATTAATATGACATGAGAAAACTGATAGGTCTGTTTCTGAGAAGAAGATTTTCAAAGTTTTTCCTATATCTCTCTATGTAAAATAGGTGACCCCAGGGTAGGGGCCAATTTTGACAGGAGCATAATTTGAACAATCTTGGTAGAGGACTACTAGACAATACTACATACCAAATATCTAAGCTATCGGCGTTTTGGTTTCAGACAAGAGGATTTTCAAAGTGTCCCTATAAATCTCATATACATCCATATAGGGCTATAGACATAACATTTCTAAGCAAGACAAATAAACAGTCGAAGCTTAGGTTATGGCTAACTGTGAATAACTGTCACCGTTTAGAAAGGCTACTCTTCAAATTCATAAACCAACTCCAAATGAAGGTCCAGTACTTTCCATTGATCTAGGATTGTGTTTTAACATTTTTCCTTATGGGCAGTTTCTTTTTCCTGATTAATAGTATATATACATGTGTTTTTAAACTGTTTAGGACCATAATATTTACTTGTTTCTTGTTCTTCTGAACTTAACAAGTATAATTTACTAATGAAAATGTAAGAGGAAACTTTCTGTCCATAACATATAATAGGAAACTACATGTTTATATTATATTTGTTGATAGTTCATACAAGTGGGCCTTATAGTTAAAGGCATTATGTTTTGCAATATGTGAGAATTGATAACTTAAACAAGACACTTGATTCAGCAATCTAGGCAATTGGCTTATTAACTCATTTCATAATCTACAGGTAAAAATGTATTTCACACTACATTGTATTTCTTAATTAAGTACAAGTCTAAAACTACTATGAAGTATAGTGCTTTTAGTAAAGTTATATAAGCTGTACACCATTTACATGCTCAAAAGGCATTAAAATAAATTTTGATACAATTGTCCCATTTCCACTTTTATCAAATATTCTGAAGTATGAAGAGTTTTATGTTTCAAGGGAAGGTTTGAAATAAATTTAGCATGTTTGATCCTACAGAGCTGACTAGATAAGGGAAATTTTTCATATTCTAAAATCCTTATTTGACACTCAAACCCTATGTTGTGGGTACTCAAAAGAATTGTCTCACCCGCAACATAGGGTTTGATTGATTAAGAGGAGAGATATTGTGGTCCTCTGATCCTAACTGTTTTTTTCTATTCAGGTCAGCCCATATCAGGTGAGTTTGAACTCTACTTACTGCTAACTTCTCTGACATAAGTCAAAAATTCAGTGTAAACTAAATTCTTAAATTTACGCTTGTTTGACCCAACTACATTAAAATCTGCCACTAGAAGACTCATCAATCGTCTGAAGGTTAACCGGACATTACATGGTCTCAGGAGATGTAGAAACATCTTGAAGCTGTTTGCGATCTGCAAAACAAAGCAAAAAAGTTTAAACTGATCACTAGTTGTACTAAAGCTAAAGTGGCAAGCACTATCCAAACTGCAGTAGTATCTTAACCTTTTCCCACTTATAAATGCATTTAAATGCATCTGCAGAAGACAACTTTTGAAACAAGAGGGCCATGATGGCCCTTGATCGCTCACCTGATTTATGTGATTTGTCATATCAACCAAACAGTCAACCACCATAACTCATTTTGGTGGCCATGTTTTTGCGACCAATGAACATGACTTGAACAAATCTTGTAGAATGTCACCGAAGGAACATTTCTGCAAAATTATTTGAAAATCAGCCAAATAGTTTGGGAGGGGAAGATTTTTTAAAGTGTTCACTAAAGCCAATATAAGGCTCAAAATCAATAGGGGTCATCTACTGGTCACCCCCAGCCACCATGTCACTTTTGAGGGCCATGGATGCAGGCATTGTCAAGTTACCACTCAGACAAGCTTTTCGTCTGACCCGATGATCTCAAAATCAATAGGAGTCATCTACTGGTCACCTCCATGTCAAGTTTGAGGGCCATAGGTTCAGGCATTGTCAAGTTATCACTCTAACAAGCTTTTCGCGTTCAATGTCACTGTGACCTTGACCTTTGACCTCAAAATCAATAGGGGTCATCTATCGGTCACTCCCAGCCTCCATGTCAAGTTTGAGGGCCATGGGTGCAGGCATTTTCAAGTTATCACTCGGACAAGCTTTTCGTGTTCAATGTCACTGTGACCTTGACCTATGACCTAATGACCTCAAAATCAATAGGAGTCATCTACTGTTCACCCCCAACCTCCAAGTTTGAGGACCATAGGTCCAGGCATTGTAGAGTTATCAATCAGACAAGCTTTGGTCTACCGACGGACGGACCGACCTACCGACTGACATGTGCAAAGCAATATACCCCCTCTTCTTCGAAAGGGGGCATAATTATTACAACTTATCTAAAATTCTCCAAAGCAATGTAGAGTTGTACAGAGATGACGGCAGGTGGATATGCGACATCAAGTTGTACAAATATTATTCGAAACTTTACAGTTCTTTCCCAGAGGTTAAAAGTCAATTACTACAGCTTTACACAGCATCCTTTTTGCACTAACTACATTATGATTTATTGTGTGTATAAGCTATTGCTCAGCTATGGCATTAATTGTAAAATTTTGCAATAGCCTAACCACAAGGCTTTACCATATTTCTTGTTTTTCATTGACTATAATCCAAGGTGAAATCCATGAACAGTCCCAGATAAATATAACAGAAAATGTGTATCTAGTATGATCAAAATAAGTTTGGATTGTAGACAGTTTAAGTTGCAAACTGCTTATTTTGAATTATATCTTTCTTCCCTAAATTTGAGATTATTTATCAGCAGTGTTAGCAGTGTTCCTATGGTCCCTGGCCAATAACTTTACATGTAATATATAGCATAACCCAACATTTAAGATTTTCGGTTCAGACAAGTTCGAAAGATAGTTTCACCGACTGATTAAAACTGGTTTACTGGTTTATCCATTTTTTTACCTGAAATATTCCTAGAGAATCTAGGCCTCTGCGAAGGCCGAGAAGTGCAGGTCTTGGACTTTTGCTCTCAAAGACTTCCTGCATTATCTCTTGATCATACACTGGTAACTTTCCATTTTGAAGGATGCTCAAAGCTGAAACATTTAAATCATAACAAAAGACAATTACATAAGTTGTATTGACTATTCTCCCTTAGAGATGTCACTAATTAAAGATACATGTATAAGAAAGTGGCATGTTGAGGCTTTCAAGTGACAAATAACAAACAAGAGGACCATGATGGTCCTATATCGCTCACCTGATTTAATCAAACTTAAAAAGTTTTCAGTGTTCTTTGTCTATATACATATATACAGAAAACAAGCAACACCCCCTGTTGGCCATGTTTATCATCCTATCAAAATAATTTGAACAGTCTTAGTAGAGGGGCACCCAAAGAACATTCATGGCAAACGGACAAGAATATTTTTAAAGTGTTTACCTTAACAAGTCTATGTAAAACAAGTGATCCCCAGGGTGGAGCCATGTTTGACACCAGGGCTATAATAATTTGACCAATCTTGGTATAAGTCCACTAGATGTTCAAAGTAAGCTTTCAAATATTAAACTTTTAGACAAGATTTTTAAAGTTTTTCCCTATACGAGTATATGTAAAACAAGTGACCCGGGTGGGGCCTTTTTTGACCCCAGGGCTATAACTTGAACAATCTTGGTAGGGGTCCACTAGATGAAGCTACATACCAAATATCAAAGGCCTGGGCCTTCTACTTTTAGACAAGATTTTAAAAGTTTTTTTCTATATGAGCATGTAAAACATTTTTTACCCCAGGGCTATAATTTGAACAATCACAAGATGATGCTACATACCAAATATCTTTTAGACAAGAAGATTTTTTTTTTTTTTTCCTTATCTATGTAAAACAAGTGACCCCCGGGGAGTTTTTTTTTTAACCTCATGGCTATAATTTGAACAATCTAGATAGAGGTTCACTAGATGATGCTACATACCAAATATCAAAGGCATGGGCCTTCTACTTTCAGACAAGAAGATTTTTTAAGTTTTGGTTAATTTCCCCTTTTTTGTTGCCGTGGCAACCAAAGTTCTGCATGGAATAGAATTCTTTGAACATGTTTGAAAGAGATCCACCCAAGGAACATTCCTGCAAAATTATTTTGAATTTGGTTAATTGGTTTAGGAGAAGTCGTTTGTAGGAAAATGTGAACGGACGACGACGACGGACGGTGAGCGATCACAAACGCTCACCTTGCCCTTTGTGCAAAGGTGAGCTAAAAAGTAGGGATACAAGTACCGTATATCCGTGGCCATAAGTCGAATTTTTGAGACTCAAATTTTGGTGTTAAAGCAGGGACTCGACTTATGACTGAATGACAATCTTTCCTAAGGCTATATTTTACACGCGACAAACAGTAGAGAAACTGCTTTTTATCAGTGATGCATCCTTTCCTTACATTTTTTTTTATCTAGTTTTAAAGCCGTAAACAAAGGAAAAATAAATACCATACCCTTTAAAATCCTTTTCAATTCAAAGTTAATTTGTCCAATTTAAAGAAAATGTAGTAATTTCTCCTTTTGTCAGAGCTCTATCAAAAGAAGTCTGCTGCAGAAGCGTATAAATGCATGTGAAAATGGGTAAGAGTGAAATCTATATAGACCTTAATTTCCGCAAACCATTTTCCCCAACAAATGAGCTACGTCATAAAAAAAGAGTATGTGCAGTTTAATAATCACACAAGTATAATTTACTAAGCTATTAGTATCGTATATTTAACATTAATTTATATGGGTGTATTTCATTTGTCGCGGCTCAATCTCAGCTGGTAAATTAGTGACGTCATTTATTTGAGCCCTGTGTTTTTCACACGACAAACAGTTATAGGGCTAACGCAAGTCGGTTGTAACTACAGCCTGTTCCAGGGAAAATTACAACCGTTATCATATAACCATAGAGTCCAAACTTCTTTCCATAGACCTTTAAAACCCTTGTCTTCACCTCTCTGGGAATTACACACACTTTTAATAAACTTTGACAATGCATGGTAGAAACACTGACATCGATAAAACCCTTTGTTCGAGTTTCGCGCTTTTATTTTTTATAGATTAAAACAAATATTAAAAATTTTGGACTAGTTAGTTTGTTTGGCTTATTTGGATTTATAAAATCAGGTTTGTGCATTATTATCTTAATGTATCATTATCCAGTTTTACATCGAGAACCATGTTTTTTTGTGTTTTTTTTGCCGACATTTTTAAAAAGTCGACCCCCCGACTTATGGCTGGGAGTAACCTCAAAACCACCGAAATTGGGGTCAAAATGGACCCTCGACTTATGGCCGCAGATATACGGTAAGAGGAGTTTTTTTTAGTTGGGATATATATGTTCTGATTAAACTTTCATGAAGATTTGTTGTAAAGTGTTGCCTGTAAAGTGTTAATAAGGCTATTGTTGATGACAAATGGACGACTTAAGGTCACTTAGGTGTTTACAATAGTTTACCTTGAGCTATTTGTGCTTGCTCAGGTGATCTATAAAAACTCGGTTCTTTAAATGATTCAAAACTTTTTCATTTTTCACACACAAGTGCAACACTACTTGTTCCCTTATTACTTGCCTTAGATATCATCAACACAAACATTCTGACAAAGTCTCAAGTTTCTCAAGCCAAAAATGCTGTCTCTAGAGTGTTAACAATATTTTTCTCAAATTAGGCCTAGTGACCTAGTCTTTTACCAGACATGACCCGTATTCAAACTTAGCCTAGATATCATTAAGACAAACTTTCTGACAAACATGCTCTAGTTAAAATTTGAGTTCAAGAGTGATAACAATATTTTCCTTTAATTTTACCGATTGACCTAGATTTTGACCGGGTATAACCCATATTCAAACTTGGCCTAGATATCATCAAGATTTATATATAAACATTCTGACAAAGTTTCAATATGCTTAAGCCAAAAATATTAACAGAATTTCACTTTAACATGACCCATATTCAAATTTGGCCTAGATTTCACCAAGATTAACAAATGAAAACTAACTGTTCAAGAAGACTGGCTGAAAACAATGGCCTCTAGAGTGTACACAAACAAATTGTTGACGACGGACAAAAGCTGATCACAAAAACTTGCATTGAGCACTTCATGCTCAGGTTGAGCTAAAAAGTAGGAGCCTAACAAAAAAGGTAGAAGTTCTTTAACAAGAGGTCGAAGAGGGCAAGTATTGCTCCACTGCCCCCTGGTGGCCATGTTTTTCGACCAGTAGGAATGTCATAGTGGGTCACCCAAGGAATATTTCTACAAAATTATCTGAAAATCTGCCAGGAACTTTATGGAAGAATATTCTTAAAGTTTTTACTATAGATAGCTATCAAAGGCAAAACAATCCTGCCCCCTTGCAGAAATGTTGATAGTTAAATAATTGCAAACAGAAAGAGATTCACATTAATTTTCCAAGTTTTTTGCCGGCAGACTGGTGCAAATTACAATTGCTTTATCTTACACATATTTTAAAGCAAAACAATTGTTATAAAAATTGGCACATACTTTTAATAAGCCGGAAGTAACTCTGCAAATCTATATATATATGAATCCACTTAATACATGGGGTCATACAATTCTGCACACAATTACCACAGTTTTGTTCCCTTTTTCCCCCACCTTTTATATATTTAATGTGCATAATACATTGCCAGAAGTTGAAAGGCTTACCATGTATCTTGCCAACAGTCACATAATCCTCTGCAGCTACATCACCCAGTACTGGCTGGAAATACTTCTCTTCAATCTGTTTCAGAATAATTCTGAACAAGCAAATTCAGAGAATCATGGTCCCCCGCCAGGGTCAAGGTCACAAAAATTGGTATTGATGGAAAGGGGTTGTCACAAGGAATACACATGTGAAATATGAAAGCAGTACCTATTACGGTTCAGAAGTAAGGGCCATAACTCCGTGAAAAATCATCCAACCGGAACGCAAACACGATATGCGCATCTACACTTGGTGGTGATCCTTCCTATGAAGTTTCATAAAATTCCAAAAAGTGGTTGCAGAGAAATAGCCCGAAAATGAATTTAGTCATACATAGCCTGATGGTGGAGTAAAGGGCCATAACTCCGTGAAAAATAATCCAACCGGAACGCAAACACGATATGCGCATCTACACTTGGTGGTGATCCTTCCTATAAAGTTTCATCAAATTCCAAAAAGCGGTTGCAGAGAGATAGCCCGGAAATGAATTAAGTCATACATAGCCGGATGGTGGGGTAAAACTCCGTGAAAAATCATCCAACCGGAACGCAAACACGATATGCGCATCTACACTTGGTGGTGATCCTTCCTATAAAGTTTCATAAAATTCCAAAAAGCGGTTGCAGAG
This sequence comes from Serripes groenlandicus, assembly GCA_031761405.1. NCBI lineage: Eukaryota > Metazoa > Mollusca > Bivalvia > Cardiida > Cardiidae > Serripes > Serripes groenlandicus. Next base: position 55,060 of record JASEVX010000080.1, on the reverse strand, counting down.
AAATAGCCCGGAAATGAATTTAGTCATACATAGCCTGATGGTGGGGTAAAGGGCCATAACTCTGTGCAAAATAATCCAACCGGAACGCAAACACGATATGCGCATCTACACTTGGTGGTGATCCTTCCTATGAAGTTTCATAAAATTCCAAAAAGCGGTTGCAGAGAAATAGCCCGGAAATGAATTTAGTCATACATAGCCTGATGGTGGAGTAAAGGGCCATAACTCCGTGAAAAATAATCCAACCGGAACGCAAACACGATATGCGCATCTACACTTGGTGGTGATCCTTCCTATGAAGTTTCATAAAATTCCAAAAAGTGGTTGCAGAGAAATAGCCCGGAAATGAATTTAGTCATACATAGCCTGATGGTGGGGTAAAGGGCCATAACTCCGTGCAAAATAATCCAACCGGAACGCAAACACGATATGCGCATCAACACTTGGTGGTGATCCTTCCTATGAAGTTTCATAAAATTCCAAAAAGCGGTTGCAGAGAAATAGCCCGGAAATGAATTTAGTCATACATAGGGGTAAAGGGCCATAACTCGTCAGGGTCAAGGTCACAAGGTCAAAAAAATTGGTATTGATGGAAAGGGGTTGTCACAAGGAATACACATGTGAAATATGAAAGCAGTACCTATTACGGTTCAGAAGTTATGACCAAGGTTAAAGTTTTTGTGACAGCGTGACTGACGGACTGACGGACGGACTGACTGACGAATGAGAAATAATAGTCCCCAGCTTTCGCTAAAAGCGGGGGACAAAAACTCCTTCCTAGGTCCTCCTAAGTCTGCTGCTACCTAAAGTATAGGAAGAGGACCATGTTGGTCCTATATCTCTCACCTGATTTCATAGAACTCAATAGTCTACATGGAATTAAAAACTTTGAAAGAGAACCATTGAAGGAACATTCCTGTGAAATTATTTTGAAATTGGGCCGTTCGTTTTAGGAGAAAATGTTTGTAGGAAAATGTGAAAAGACATACGGACAAACGACGACGGACGCTGAGTGATCACAATAGCTCACCCGCACTTCATGCTCAGGTGAGCTACTCATAATAAGTTAAAGTTTAAGCCTTATATAATTTCACAACAATAGTAAGCTCAAAAACTCATATTGATCGATCGGAGTCTCATTGGTATGATGGTCGTCCAATATAGTGACAAACTTTCATTTCAATTACTTCCCCGCACTGACACAATTAACTTGCTAATCGTACAGTCTGATAGTCAACATCAAAATTAAAACTTTTATCACTCTATACAGCTTGAATCTACCAATCACTTATGAATATGAACTGAATGTCGGAATGAATTTTCACACTACAACTTACCCGGTAGCAGGCAGAAAATACAATGGAAAACATTTTGTAAATTTATGCCTTTCGAAATAGCTGGAGTACACAATCATGACACATGTCATATTGGCTTTACCGAGTCAATAACTTAAGGTGCTTCTTACCAAACAAGGTAAAATAATTTTTACTCACAAGCTAAAATTCCCACAAAAAAGTAATAATAACCAACATACCTCTCCATAAAAGTTAACTTCAAGTGTGAAGCGCAAATCTCCAATACATGATATCTCTTCAAAGGCTGTCTGAAGAAGATTTTCTCTGTCAACAAGTATGAAGTTTGTCTTCCCTTCTATTGTTGAATTCTCATCTGTAAGCTCTAGTTTCCGACCTGTCACAATTTTGCTTTGAAGGAGTCGTAACATATGGACAGGATCTGATATGCTTTGATCTTCTATAGCAGTTATGCATTTTTCAATCACATATGATAAATTTTCTTCAACAATAACATCTTCTACCTGAGCACTTGCTGCATTGTTTACCTCTACATCTGAAGTATAAACAAGGTTTACAGACTCTTCCACAGCTTCAGGAAAACTTTCAATATTTCCTATTGACTGTTCTTCGATGTTTGACGAGACTGACTGAGATTGCTCTGAACTGGTTTGTGTTTCGTTGTTGGAAATGCTGGTCTGCATAATATCATCTGACATCAGAGTCTGAATTATTCTTGACATCTATCTCACAAATTTGCAAATGTGCTCTCAAATCGCGAACATTAATCAGCTGTCTGCAGTGTTTGCACTTCTCTTTTGGAATGCACTCGTCTTGTAAATTATCCAATAAAGGAGTAGTGTCTAAATTATTTTGCACAGGCCTTAAGTATATTTTCATCTGTGATCCCAAGTTGGATTTAATATGATATGGGGTCCAAACGCAATCAATCTGAACAAGGTCCCGACAGTTTTGTTTACACTTCATGAATTCGTAACCACCTGCATGCTGTAACTGTTGAAAATTTGATTCTAAAACTTTGCACATATCTTCATAGGTGCAATCACTATCTAGCTGGATTCTTTTAACACCTAAACCAGCCTTGTATAAAACTGATTTTTCACTTGATGTAGGTACCTTCTTCTGGTTTCGGTCGCTAAGGCATACAAATGTTGCAGTCCATGTCAATGTTCTGGCTTTCTTTCTTTTTGGCAATTTATGTGAGCTACTGGTGCTGGGTCGATTGAAAATACGAGCTGTCTCAGCTGATACTGCTACTGTTGATGGAAAAGGGTCGTGAGAATTATTTGCTGAAAATAAAGCAATTATAAGACTTTAACCAGATGTAACAGGGTGCTTAAGCACGGAAATAAACTTCCCCATTTTGGACTTCAGTCTGCCCTAATCTTAACAAGAGGGCCATGATAGCCCTAGATCGCTCACCTTAATTATACAATGTACTGCAATGCAAAACGCATCAAGACAAATTAGACAATTATTCTGAATGCAACCTCCACAGTGTTAACAAGATTTTCCTTCATTTGTCCTATTGATCTATTTTTTTTTACCTGATATGACCCATATTCCAACCTGGACTTGATATCATCAAGACAACATTCTGACAAAATGCAATTATAAATTGAACAATATTTTTCATTATTGACCTTGTTTCTGACCCATATTCGAAATTGACCTAGATATAATTCAGACAAACATTCTGACAAAATTTCAAGCTGCTGAAGCAAAAAATGCGGCCTCTAGTGTTAACAAGATTTTCCTTCAATTTGACCTAGTGACCTACTTTTTGACCCAACATGACCCATGTTCGAACTTGACTTACATATCATCAAGACAAACATTCTGATAGTTTCATCATGCTTAAGTTAACAAGAGGGCCATGATGGCCCTGGATCGCTCACCTTAATTATACAATGTACTATAATGCAAAATACATCAGGACAATTATTCTGAATGCAACCTCCACAGTGTTAACAATATTTTCCTTCATTTGGCCTAGTGATCTATATTTTTTTACCTGATATGACCCATATTCCAACATGGACTAGATATTATCAAGACAACATTCTGACAAATTTTCAACTTGCTCAAAGTAAAAGTGCGGCCTCCAGAGTTTGAACAATATTTTCCTTTATTGACCTTGTTTCTGACCCTACATGATCCATATTCGATCTTGGCCTAGATATCATTTAGATAAACATTCTCATAAAATGTCAAGCTGCTGTAGCAAAAAATGTGTCTTCTACAGAGTTAACAAAATGTTCCTTCAATTTGGCCTAGTGACCTAGTTTCTGACCCAATATGACCCATATTCGAACTTGACCTAGATATAATTCAGACAAACATTCTGACCAAATTTCAAGCTGCTGAAGCAAAAAATGTGGCATCCAAAGTGTTAACAAGATTTTCCTTCAATTTGGCCTAGTGACCTAGTTTTTGACCCCACATGATCCATATTCGAACTTGGCTTAGATATCATTTAGATAAACATTCTCATAAAATGTCAAGCTGCTGTAGCAAAAAATGCGTCTTCTACAGAGTTAACAAGATGTTCCTTCAATTTAGCCTAGTGACCTAGTTTCTGACCCAATATGACCCATATTCGAACTACCTAGATATCTTTAAGACAAACATTCTGACAAAATTTCAAACTGCTGAAGCAAAAATTGCGGCCTCTAGAGTGTTAACAAGATTTTCCTTCAATTTGACCTAGTGACCTATTTTTTGACCCAACATGACCCTTGATCGAACTTGACTTCCATATCATCAAGAAAAACATTCTGATAAAGTTTCATCATGCTAAAGTTAAAAATGCAGTATCCAGAGTGTTAACAAGATTACCCTTCAATTTGGCCTAGTGACCTAGTTTTTAACCCGGCATATTCAAACTTGGCCTAGATATCATTTAGACAAACAGTCTGACCAAATTTCAAGCTGCTTAAGCAAAAAATGCGGCATCCAAAGTGTTAACAAGATTTTCCTTCAATTTGGCATAGTGACCTAGTTTTTGACCCTGCATGACCCATATTCGAACTTGACCTAGATATCATTTAGCTCAACATTCTGACCAAATTTCAAGCTGCTGAAGCAAAACATGCGGCTTCTACAGAGTTAACAAGATTTTCCTTCAATTTGGCCTAGTGACCTAGTTTCTGACCCAATATGACCCATATTTAAACTTGACCTAGATATCTTTAAGACAAACATTCTGACAATATTTCAACATGCTCAAGTTGAATATGTGGCCTCTACAGTGTTAACAAGATTACCCTTCAATTTGGCCTAGATATTTTTAAGACAAACATTCTGACAAAATTTCAAACTGCTGAAGCAAAAATTGCGGCCTCTAGAGTGTTAACAAGATTTTCCTTCAATTTGACCTAGTGACCTATTTTTTGACCCGACATGACCCATGTTCAAACTTGACCTACATATCATCAAGACAAACATTCTGATAAAGTTTCAACATGCTCAAGTTGAAAATGTGGCCTCCAGAGTGTTAACAAGATTTCGCTTCAATTTGACCTAGTGACCTCGTTTTTGACCTCATATGGCCCAGTTTCGAACTTGTCCAAGATTTGATGGAGATGAATGTTCTGATACACTTTCATGAAGATTGGATGCAAAATGTAGCCTGTAGAGTGTTAACAAGCTGAAATGTTGACGACGCACGCCGGACGGACGCCGGACAAAATGTGATCACAATAGCTCACCTTGCACTTCGTGCATAGGTGAGCTAAAAATGCAGTATCCAGGGTTAACAAGATTTCCCTTTAATTTGGCCTAGTGACCTTGTTTTTATCCCTGCATGACCCATATTCGAACTTGGCCTAGATATCATTTAGATAAACATTCTGACAAAATTTCAAGCTGCTGTAGTTAAAAAAGCTGGCTTCTACAGTTAACGAGATTTTCCTTCAATTTGGCCTAGTGACCTAGATTCTGACCCAATATGACCCATATTCGGACTTGACCTGGCCTCTAGAGTGTTAACAAGATTTCCTTCAATTTGACCTAGTGACCTACTTTTTGACCAGGTTCGAACTTGACCTACATATCATTAAGACAAACAATCTGATAAAGTTTCAACATGCTCAAGTTGAAAAATGCGGCTTCTACAGTGTTAACAAGATTTCCCTTTGATTTGGCCTAGTGACCTAGTTTTTAACCCAATATGACCCATATTCGAACTTGACCTAGAAATGTTTAAGACAAACATTCTGACCAAATTTCTACTGCTGAAGCAAAAATTGCGGCCTCTGGAGTGTTAACAAGATTTACTTTCAATTTGGCCTAGTGACCTAGCTTGAAGTAATCTGGTCACACAAGAAACATTTCTACAAAATGTTTTGGAAATCGGCTTGAAACTTTCGGAGGAGAACATTTGTTAAAGTTTTCTCTATACTGTATATAAGGCAAAACATTCCCGCCTTCTGACTGTCATGCTTTTTTACGAATCAACATGGCTTGTAGGAATCTGAAAGAGGGTCACCCAGCGAACATTTCTACAAAATGTTTTGGAAAACCACCAAATACTTCCAGAGAAGATTTTAAATTTTCATAATTTAGCCATATAAGCGATACAGCACTCACTTTGTGCTCAGGTAAGCTTAAAACAGCGGATTTTCTGAGACATACATTTTTAAAACACTGAAAAAGCCATTAAATATCAATACTTGTTTACTAGAATTATTTATAATTTAAGTGATTTGGTGAGCAATACTATGCTTGGGGCTGATCATCCGTAAAGTTTTATTGAGATCCACTCATCCAAAAAGATGCAGAAGCACAACTTATTGCCTGTATTGTTCATTGCCCTGTTTCGGAGAGGGACCCAAATCAGTGACCTTTCTATGTTGCATGTTAATATCTTCAGTTTGAAGAGTTCTATGGCATCATTTGTTTTTCTGGTAATAAGTGTAAACATATTGCTGTCAATAGCTTTTGAATCTTCTGAAAAATGGTTATAATACATAAATGCAGAGTATTTTAAATAACCTAGTGAAAATATTGTTAAAACTCTTAGTACCAATTTTCTCATATTCTGCAATTTATGTCTTTTGTAACACAATAGTGTTATTTGAATTGTTTACAACCCTTTAATCATGGCCTAGGTGTACCCTAAAGTGCACAATCATCTAACCTTTAAGTTTTGCACAATGTTAACAATTTGAAAGTAAGAGAATGGTCAAAACACAAGTTTTCAAAACAAAACAATGAATCTGCCAGAAATTAAGCCTGTTGAAAGAAAACATTGTATTTCATTTGTTTTTACTCATGCCCCAAATGTGACATCATTTCTTTCAATGATGGACACATCTGAAGGCATCATGGTAGAAGGTTATTTGGCTTAAAAAAGATTATGTCCTGTTAATGTAAGTTAAATATTTAACAATTTTGATTTTTTTTTTGTTATGTTTCTTTCTGATATTTTCCAATGTAAAACATTGCTCAAAATTGTTCAGTGTTGTGTATTTACTATTAATAACTTAAACCCAGGGTGCACTGATTCTGGTCATATTTTCATATTTTAACAAAAAGTAGGTCATAGAAATGGCTCCTTTCCCTGTCAAACCATACAATGCAATGTAAAAACAAACTAGAAATAACATATATATATATGAGAAATTCAAGGGGCCATAACTCATTTAAAAATAAATGCAACACGCCGACAATATGCACAAGTAGGCTTGGTATCAATCATTCTTGTGAAGTTATATTGAATTGTGACCAAGGGTTGCTGAGAAATAGTGTTTACAATAAATGCCTGACAATATAGATATGTATGAGAAATTCAAGGGGCCATAACTCATTAAAAAATAAATGCAACACGCCGACAATATGCACAAGTAGGCTTGGTATCAATCATTCTTGTGAAGTTATATTGAATTGTGACCAAGGGTTGCTGAGAAATAGTGTTTACAAGAAATGCCTGACAATATACATATGTATGAGAAATTCAAGGGGCCATAACTCATTTAAAAATAAATGCAACACGCCGACAATATGCACAAGTAGGCTTGGTATCAATCATTCTTGTGAAGTTATATTGAATTGTGACCAAGGGTTGATGAGAAATAGTGTTCACAAGAAATGCCTGACAATATACATATGTATGAGAAATTCAAGGGGCCATTTATAACTCATTTAAAAACAAGCAAATTCATGAAATTTATATCCCCCGCTTGCAGGAAATATTGTAGGAAAATGTTGAGGTTAGGTTTAAACATGTCAGTAGTCTTTTTATTGAACATGTATTACAGGGTAAATTAAACGAACTTGGCCTAGGTTGTTACCAAGTTTGTGGCAGTTATTGCACGGAAACAGCAAACCGAAAGTGACAATCGAACTAGGCCTAGCCCTTAAGGCATTTAACCTTGTTACCAAGTTTGAAAAAAAACGGTTCACATTTATGGCAGTTATTGCACAGAAACAACAAGAATTTGTTAAATAAAGGGCCATAACTCCACCGAATAAAGTCCACCGAAAGTGACGATCGAACTTGGCCTAGCCTTTAAGGCATTTAACCTTGTTACCAAGTTTGAAAAAAAAAACGGTTCACATTTGTGGCAGTTATTGCCACAAACAGCAAGAAACAACATTTTTTGTTAAATAAGGGGCCATAACTCCACTGAATAACGTCCACCGAAAGTGACGATCGAACTTGGCCTAGCCCTTAAGGCATTTAACTTGTAACCAATTTTGAAAAAAAAACTGGTTCACATTTGTGGCAGTTATTGCACGGAAACAGCAAGAAACAACATTTTTTGTTAAATAAGGGGCCATAACTCCACCGAATAAAGTCCGCTGAAAGTGACGATCGAACTTGGCCTAGCCCTTAAGGCATTTAACCTTGTTACCAAGTTTAAAAAAAAAATTCACATTTGTGGCAGTAATTGCACGGAAAGAGCAAGAAACAACATTTTTTGTTGAATAAGGGTCCATAACTCCACCGAATAAAGTCCCCCGAAAGTGACGATCAAACTTGGCCTAGCCCTCAAGGCATTTAACCTTGTTACCAAGTTTGAAAAAAAAAAAAATCACATTTGTGGCAGTTATTGCACGGAAACAGCAACAAACAACATTTTGTGTTAAATAAGGGGCCATAACTCCACTAAATAAAGTCCGCCGAAAGTGACGATCGAACTCGGCCTAGCCCTTAAGGCATTTAACCTTGTTACCAAGTTTGAAAAAAAACGGTTCACATTTGTGGCAGTTATTGCACGGAAACGGCAAGAAACGACTTTTTCGTTAAATAAAGGGCCATAACTCCACTAAATAAAGTCCGCCGAAAGTGACGATCAAACTTGTCCTAGCCCTTAAGGCATTTAACCTTGTTACTAAGTTTGAAAGAAAACGGTTTACATTTGTGGCAGTTATTGCATGGAAACAGCAAGAAACGACATTTTTTGTTAAATAAGGGGCCATAACTCCACCAAATATAGTCCGCCGAACGTGACGATCGAACTTGGCCTAGCCCTTAAGGCATTTAACATTGTTACCAAGTTTGAAAAAAAAAATCACATTTGTGGCAGTTATTGCACGGAAACAGCATGAAACGACGTTTTGTGTTAAATAAGGGGCCATAACTCCACTAAATAAAGTCCGCCGAAAGTGACGATCGAACTTGGCCTAGCCCTTAAGGCATTTAACCTTGTTACCAAGTTTAAAAAAAAACGGTTCACATTTGTGGCAGTTATTGCACGGAAACGAAGTGTGACAGACAGACAGACAGACGGACAGACGGACAAACCGAAATTAATAACCCAGACCCCCCCTTTTTTTCTTCGAAAAAGCGGGGGATAATAAATGCAACACGCTGACAATATGCACAAGTAGGTTTGGTATCAATCATTCTTGTGAAGTTATATTGAATTGTGACCAAGGGTTGCTGAGAAATAGTGTTCACAAGAAATGCCTGACAATATACATATGAGCCATAATATGGTGTCCGGGATTTTGTGTTACATCACAGAGTCATTATTTATTCTCCTTTATTTGAAGAACTATGTGTTTTATAGTTTAACAGCATGTCACAAACTGTTAGAAACTACTAAATCTATAAAATAATATGCTATTGATTTCTGAAAGAACTGATAAACTCCTTTAATTAATACTTTTCTTGAGCATTTTCGCCGTGTCCTTCCCGACAAAGGCATGGGAGGACTTTTTGAAAACCAAAACAAACTGTTTTTCTTTATATTTAAAGTTTGGAAACTAATATGTGTGAAATAATAATTTAACAAATAACTTGTAAATATAACTTTAAGATTTAATAGAGCGACGTAAATATGATTTTGATTTGAATATAAAATCCTAGACATTGGCGTAACGAATGTGTCCACCAAGTTACATCACGTCTAAATAGCATCAAAACTCGAAACCTGGACCGATAACCATATTTTCATTGCATTCAAATCACGTGATCACTTACATTCTTTGTTAATGTCGTAAACATGTTGTTCTGGGACAGATATCTTTTATTTGACAGGGAGTCAAAATATGTTTATCAAAATGGTGTCTTTTTTTGTTACGCCCTATTATTTTGTTATAATTAAAAAATGCTTCGTCGATCACCTAGGAGGAAACTAAATTTTGGCTGTTCTATTTACGACATTAAACATCGCAACAATTTACGACAGTTAGAGACGTTTTACGACAAGAGTGTTTTAAAATGGCGGCTCGAAAATGACAGTCAGACTTCTGAAATTTTGTTACGCCGGCACCAAGCCGATTGCGATCATCAATGGTTGCTTATAATGTATCGCAATGCGTAGTAACTTCCTATTTCGTTATTTAAATTGTCCAGAGATGTTTGCGAACCTATTTAATTCACTACGAAGAACTTGTTATTATTTTTGACTGGGGAAAAAAAATCGCGAATTTTGTCTCTTTTGCCTTGTAACGTTGACTGTCCTGGAAAGCATATTCTACCTCCATAAGCACTTTGCTTACGTAATAAATACATATTTGCATGATTAGTATATTTTAATTTAACTGGAGAATTAGTTATACTGAAAATGTTTATGCTATTATATGATTTGTTTATTTTGTTCTAAGGTGTCCTGTTACACACTTATATGAAGTGCACAATTAGTGTCCAGTTACATCATTTTGTGTCCTGTTACACAACAGTTTGTGTCCTGTTACACCATTCTTTGTCTAGTTGTATACTATTAATTATTTCACTAAATAAACCATTTATTTATTGAAATAATTCCAAATAAAGATGGTGAAAATGTAAATTAGATCTAAACAAATTCAACTAGGCAAAATCTTCATAAAATTGATTTATTTCATGGTGTCCTGTGTTACTAACAATACAATTGAATAAGTGTCCAGTTACATCATTTTGTGTCCTGTTACACACCAGTTTGTGTCCTGTTACACACCAGTTTGTGTCCTGTTACATCATGTTGTGTCCTGTTACACCATTCTTTATCTAGGTGTATACTATTAATCATTTCACTAAATAAACCATTTATTTATTGAAATAATTCCAAATAAAGATGGTGAAAATGTAAATTAGATCTAAACAAATTTAACTAGGCATAATCTTCATAAAATTGATTTATTACATGGTGTCCTGTGTTACTAACAATACAATTTAAAACCCACATTTCTCTTTATTTAAAGATAAAATCTATTTTGTCATTTAGAATTTAACAGCTTTAGATATTGTTCTAAACATATATAGCATTTAATTTGACAAAAGTCAAATATTACAAAAGAGGACACCACAGTGTTTGTGATGTAACTCAAAATCCGGACACCATATTATGGCTCATATGTATGAGAAATTCAAGGGGCCATAACTCATTTAAAAATAATTCCAGTGCAACACCGTTACATGCCGACAATATGCACAACTAGGCTTGGTATCAATCATTCTTGTGAAGTTATATATTGAATTCTGACCAAGGGTTGCTGAGAAATTGTGTTCACAAGAAATGTCCACAGACCAACGGACCGACCGACCGACAAGCGGGACTCCTATATAGCCCCCATATACTATGTATCTGGGGGTATAATAAATCCAGTGCAACACGCTCACAATATGCACAAGTAGGGTTGGTATGAATAATTCTTGTGAAGTAATATTAAATTCTGATGAAGGGTTAATCAACCTTCATTTTTCTTGGGTCTAGGCAGCATGGCTTGTCATGATCCAGCGGGTATCCCAGAAGATTATTCCCAGAAGATTATTCCGTATTAATCTCCTAATAACTAAGTTGTATTTTAAAAAGAATTGGATTGAAAATCCATTGAAAAGAATAAATTTACCTTTATGAAATCTGAACTTCTCACGGAGTCGATCCAGCGGGTATCCCAGAAGATTATTCCGTATTAATCTCCTAATAACTAAGTTGTATTTTAAAAAGAATTGGATTGAAAATCCATTGAAAAGAATAAATTTACCTTTATGAAATCTGAACTTCTCACGGAGTCGAATACGATCTCCGATCGTTTCTATCCCGAGTTTAATAATGTTTGAATCGCTCAATGCCTCGAAAATACTGTCGTCTATCCCTTGCTCTCGAAAGCCTTGGAACAATGTCCCAAGGCCAATTTCACTCAAACATTGCTGTACTATTGCAGACGAATACGCCATGCGTCGGCAAATCGTTCGGTGTCGGTGCACAATTATTACTCGTGCAAAACATCCGGATTCGTTATAATCCGGCAATATTCGGTATTGTTCGGAACTATCCTAACCATCTCATCATAACGACGAAACTACCGCATATAATGACGAAACTACCGCATATAAAGACGAAACTACCGCATATAAAGAAAATACTACCGCATATAATGACGAAACTACCGCATATAAAGACGAAACAACTGCATATAAAGACGAAACTACCGCATATAAATAAAATACTACCGCATATAAAGACGAAACTACCGCATATAAAGACGAAACTACCGCATATAAAGAAAATACTACCGCATATAAAGACAAAACTACCGCATATAAAGACGAAACTACCGCATATAAAGACGTAACTACCGCATATAATGACGAAACTACCGCATATAAAGACAAAACTACCGCATATAAAGACGTAACTACCGCATATAATGACGAAACTACCGCATATAAAGAAAATACTACCGCATATAATGCTCGAAGCACAGCATATAATGCTCGAAGCACAGCATATAAAGAAATCGCATTTACAGCATATAATGTGAGATCTACAGTGTATATACACGAAAGTACGATATATAATGTTATTTGCACTGCATATAAGGAAAAAAGCACCACACATAAAGGACACAGTGACTACCACATATATTTAAGTTTGCACATCATATAATGTAAAAGGCACCACGTATAACGTTGTATATACTACACACAATAACAAATCTACTGCATATATTAGTCTTTGTACTGCACACAAATTCGAATGCAAAGACAGTACCACCACATATAAGAAGAGTTGCACTACATATAACCAATAAAGTACAGCATATAAAGAAAAAAGTACCACACATAATGTAATTTCTACCACATATAATGAAATATCTACTGCATATAATAAAAGATCTACTGCATATAATGAAATATCTACTGCATATAAAGAAATATCTACCGTATATAAGCAAACAAGTCATAATAAGACGGTCATGGCGTTCCATAGGATTGCGTACTATGATTGTTTATGAACACTTACATAATAATTCACCAGGTATAAAGATACATGCAGGCACTTCATATATTAAAACATACATCGCATATATTGACCAACATACAACGTATAAATGAAAAGTACTGCATACACAAACAAATACACCACATATAATGTCATTTGTACTGCATAGTATATAGTTTGTATTGCACATGACGTTGTTTGTACAACGTATAATGGTTATTCTACTGTTTTAACACTATTTTGCACTGCATATTATTCAATAATCACCACACATAATAGAAAAGGCACTGCATATCATGAATAATGTACCACGTCAAATGAAATATGTACCTCATATGCGTGAAAATGTACTGCGTATAATATAATACAACATACTAAGACAGTAAAGGCGTTCCATACATGGGTATACAATTCGTTTGGGTGAAGGCGTGCAAGTACTTACCAGCTTAAAGCATGAACCCTTGCTTTTCTGTGTTTTAAGTTTTTCGGCAATTTAATACCACTTATTAAGTCAGGCAATGAACGGCCAAATATCTTATAATAAAGTATATTGAACTTGAAATTATTTTTATTCTATTTTGTGCTTTATATGTGAACGTTCTAAGTCAGTTTGTCTTTTGTATTTTTGGCTAATGATGGAAGTTCTAAGAGAAGCGCATTAATACAACGAAGTCGGTGTAGATTAAGATTCCACTGTTAGGAATTTTGCATTTTCTGCTCTGTCTTTTGCTGCATGGAATCTGCTGTGGTCGAATGGTTAGCGTCGGGGATTTCGAAACCGGGTGTCCCGGGTTCGATCCCCGGTCGTGGCATCTCGGTCATGGTGAAGTCCCCTTAGGCGAGACACATTTTCTAGCGTAGTACTGGTTTGTTTACCCAGGGATCATTAATAAGTGAACTGTCGCCGTGATATAACTGAAATAATGTTGAAAGCGGCGTAAAACACCAATAAATAAATATAATTAGCTGCATGTCAATTCTTCCCCTTTTTCTCGCTCTCTCGCAGATTCGTCTCTATATATACGGGAACTGGTTAAACGTGGATCGCGTTACACTATAACGCCTTTAAGTCAACGCAATTTTAGTTGTATAAGATTCATATGACCATCTTCGTATGTTCTACTTATTTAATGTAGCTCAATCGGTAGCGACGCGGGCTGTAAATGCAGGGGTTGTGAGCTCGAACCCCAGCAAGGCTAATATTGTTTCCGACGTTTGACAAAAGTCACTGTCACATGCGTCATTCGTCTTCCACCCAAAGGCTAACAGTATGGAAAAGCTGCCAGTTATTTGTTAAGTATATTGTGTGAAGAACTGGTATGAGAAAGCCAGGAAAAACTGACCGTCTTGATATGATTGTAAATTAGTTTTAAAAAAAGGCGTTAAACCCAATTAAGCAATCATTCTTCTTATTTAAACTAAACTAACATTACGAACAATGCACACTAGGACGAGTCTGTGCGTTCATGCAGGCTCTTCGTGGTCTACATTTTTCGCTACTGATGTATCAACATTTAATTAAGATAAGTCCATACACATGCAATAACTTGTCAACTATAAGGGTTTGTGATATCATTCTAGAAATCTAGACCGCCTTGGTGAAGTAGTAATAGAGCGTTCGCCTCGGATGCGGGATTGAAGGGTTAGCTTTACGACTCACTGGCTGGTGTCAGAATAAATGGACCAGTAGTACGTACTGGTAACTTACCCAGGAAACTGTTGAAAGCGGCGTTAAACACTAAACAATCCAGAAATCTAGGGATACAAGAATATTAAACTAGATAGGAGACTGTCCCTGAAATAGGCATCCTCGGTACCCAGGCTATTCATAATATATATGATCATATATTTTATGAATAGCCTGGGTACCGAGGATGTGCAATAGTGTACATCCTGGTCTTTTAGAACAGTATATAATCTGACCAGTTTGAGCATCCGCACATTCTGATTTAGATCTACACTTTGGCAAAGTACTAACAAAAGCTTTTGAACCTTCTGATGAGTTGTGAAGATTTTGATCAAGGTGAACAGATACAAAGACTGATCTGAACATGACTATTCACAAATTCAAACTTAAATGGACAGGCTCTTATAATCATAGTGTTGTGTTTGACTTTTATGTCGGTTTTGACGCGTGCTGTCAATCCAGGGGTTGTGAGTTCGAACCCCAGCTCGGCCAATATACTTCACGACGTTTGACAATGGTCATTGTGACAAGCGTCATTCGTCTTCCACCAATGGCCTATCAGTCTATGTGGAAAAGCAGCCTGTTGCTTGGAAGGAATGCTGATGTACTGGTGTGAGAAAGCAAAGAAACATATGAGTAGGTGAACTGGCAGCACCCCAATCAATAAATCAATTGACTTTTATGGACTTCATTAGTGGTAATCAAACTTTGTACAATTGACACTGAATCGGTTTTTTATTCACCTATATTTTTGTTCTATGATTTTCAAAAAGGGTTTTTCTGCAGGTCATCACATCAATATATGCTCTCTCTCTCTCTCTCTCTCTCTCTCTCTCTCTCTCTCTCTCTCTCTCTCTCTATCCTCTCTCTCTCTCTCTCTCTCTCTCTCTCTCTCTCTCTCTCTCTCTCTCTATTAATTAATAGTTTAATAACTCTTTAACCGTTTACAACAACTCTGAGTAGGCAACTGAAACATCTAGCTTAATGCAAATTCATAAATGCTAGTATCAGTATAGTGTCAGAAACATTTTTGAAACGATCACATTGCTCCGATTGATGGCAAATGTTTACTTTTACCGCAATGCTTTCAATCGTTGACTACTGCAGATGAGCTTCAGACGTCATATAAGGGGAAGGGTTGAAAACAACTCACTATTTTCGGAGTTCTCTTTCGAGGTGTTGACCACATTTTCTATTATCGCCACTAACACATGCATGCTTTTATCGAGTGACTGACCACGTGCCGCCTTAAATTGAACACTCAACACGTATTCCATGACACACATGTATATGTTGTTATGTGTGTGATTGTAAAATTGTAGACAAGATGGATGTCTTTTGTGAATAAAATCTATCTTTTAGATTTCGGGGGTTGATTTTACACTCGGGTGGCTAACTTGAATTCCTATCCATGTATGTATGTATTCCTTACTGTCTTCCTTTCTTTCGTTGTTTGTTTCTTTCTTTCTTGAGTTATGCAAGTTATGTTTAATAGATAGGCTTTTATCAAGATGCCCAACACGTAAGCTTGATATATAAATATCATACAGTATTTGGATGGCTGCTATCATTTATCAGAAATATTTTAAGCTGTACGTATCTGAATTTGGTTGAACCAGGGACACTATAATATAAATGAATGTTTATATATACTGGCAGGTTATACCTGTTTAGCTCGACTTTTCGAAGAAAAGGCTAGCTATACTACTCGCCCCGGCGTCGGCGTTGGTGTCACACCTTGGTTAAGGTTTTTGTACCAATTCCCTTTTTTGTCAAATCCATTACAGATATTGCTTTTTACAACACTTATTCACCATCATTATCTCCATCAACAGACAAGAGTACATAACTGTCGAGATTTTTGTAAGAATTATAGCCCCCTTTTTACTAAGAATTTTGGTTAAGTTTTTTGTACCAATTCACTTTTTTAGCTCTACTGGCCAGAAGGGCTTATGTCGTGGCGATTTGTCCGTCATGCGTGCGTGCGTGCGTGCGTGCGTCCCTCCGTAAAAAATTTCTTGTTAACACGATACAGTCTTCATATCCATGAGAGCTCGGTTCCTTTCGAAAACCAGCCAGATCCGCCCATGCATGACTGGATTATGGCCCTTGAAATGGTCAAAATTGCTATAAAAGAGCTTGTTAAAACGATACAGTCTTCACTTTGATTGTATCTCAACCAAACTTATACAGTAGTTAGATATCCATGAGAGCTCGGTTCCTGTCGAAAACCAGCCACAGATCCGCCCATGCATGACTGGATTATGGCCCTCGAAATGGTCAAAATTGCTATAAAAGAGCTTGTTAACACGATACAGTATTCTGATCTTATCTCAATCAATCTTATACAGTAGTTAGATATCAATGAGAGCTTGATTCCTTTCAAAAACCAGCCAGATCTGCCAATGCATGACTGGATTATGGCCCTTGAAATTGTCATAATTGCTATAATAGACCTTGTTAACACGATACATTCGTTATTTTTTATTGTATCTCAATCAAACTTATACAATAATTAGATATTCATGAGAGCTCAGTTCCTTTCCAAAACAAGTCAGATCCACCCCATGCATGACTGAATTATGGCCCTTGAAATTGTCAAAATTGCTATAATAGGGCTTGTTAATATGAAACAGTCCTTATTTTTGATTGTATCTCAATCAAACTTATACAGTAGTTAGATATCCATGAGAGTTTGGTTCATTTCTAAAAAACGGCCAGATCTACCCATGCATGGCTGGATTATGGCCCTTGAAATTGTCAAAATTGCTACAATAAAGCTTCCATTTACTATCTGATCTTCACCAAACTTAGATGGTATTTGAATATTGATGACATATTGGTTCCTTTTGAAACCAGCCAGATCAATGCCAGTAGAGCATAGGCCCTCATGGGCCTCTTGTTTACAAAATATATTCAAAGTCGTCTGCTGCAGAATTGTCGTATGAGGGAAAGGGTTAATATCGTGTTCGGTAAACGGTTAAAACTGCTTGAAACCAGCAAGCTCTTTCCATCTTATGAATTTAACCCTTTCCCTCATACAACAATTCTGCAGCAGACGACTTCAGCAGACGACTTTGAACATATTTTGTCAAAAAATAGAAAATCTCTTTAATTGAACGGATAACCTATGACTTAAAGTGGAAAACATTGTGACAAAAGGAGAAATTGCTTGTTTTGAGCAATTTCTTCTTTTGTCACTATATTTTCAAAATGCTGTCTGCCTTAGAGGCGTTCAGAAAGCGTCTATATGAGGGAAAGGGTTTTTGACTTTTGAAAACATTTTAGCTTAAGGTGAAATTGCTTATCATGAGCAATTACACCTTTTGCAACAATGTTTTCAACTCTATTCTTAAATTATAACCTTTAATATAAGGGGATTTTCCATATTCTTTCTCCAGATGTTTACAAAGTATTCTGCTGCAGATGTGTTGTTTGTTGGAAAGGGATTAAAATTGTGTCGCTATCAAAGCTGAGAATCAAAACAGTATGTCTGTCATGTAAGGATAAAAGGTCATATTTGTAAACCCAAGCATGGAGTCTGGGACTTGATGACAGAGTTTTTGTCAACATTTTTATTATTCACTAAATCTGTATGCATTTAAATCAACAAATTGACATGATGCATTCAGATTTGTTACCCTTTCCAAAATCTGCAGCAGAAGACTTTGACTTCAACGCAAGTTCATATAATCTGAATCATAACACTGATGCCCCCGAATGGCAACATCTAGGTCAAAGGTCAAGGTCGCCAGGTCAAAAATGTTGGTACTGACAGAAAGGTCATGTCACAAGGAATACACATGTGAAATATGGTAGCCGTACCTGTTATGGTTCAAAAGTAGTGGTCAAGGTTAATTTTTTTTTTTAGAATGGCAACATCTAGGTCAAAGGTCAAGGTCGCAAGGTGAAAATTGTTGGTACTGACAGAAAGGTCATGTCACAAGGTATAGGCATGTGAAATATGGTAGCCGTACCTGTTATGGTTCAAAAGTAGTGGTCAAGGTTAAAGGTTTTTTTGAGAATGGCAACATCTAGATCAAAGGTCAAGGTCGCAAGGTCAAAAATGTTGGTACTGACAGAAAGGTCATGTCACAAGGAATACACATGTGAAATATGGTAGCCGTACCTGTTATGGTTCAAAAGTAATGGCCAAGGTTAAAGTTTTTTTCGAGAATGGCAACATCTAGGTCAAAGGTCAAGGTCGCAGGTCAAAAATGTTGGTACTGACAGAAAGGTCATGTCACAAGGAATAAACATGTGAAATATGGTAGCCGTACCTGTTATGGTTCAAAAGTAGTGGCCAAAGTTAAAGTTTTTTTCGAGAATGGCAACATCTAGGTCAAAGGTCAAGGTCGCAAGGTCAAAAATGTTGGTACTGACAGAAAGGTCATGTCACAAGGAATAAACATGTGAAATATGGTAGCCGTACCTGTTATGGTTCAAAAGTAATGGCCAAGGTTAAAGTTTTTTTCGAGAATGGCAACATCTAGGTCAAAGGTCAAGGTCGCAAGGTCAAAAATGTTGGTACTGACAGAAAGGTCATATCATAAGGAATACACATGTGAAATATGGTAGCCGTACCTGTTATGGTTCAAAAGAAGTGGTCAAGGTTAAAGTTTTTTTCATGCAGACAGACAGACGTGCAGACGTGCAGACAGGCCAAAAACTATATGCCCACCGAATCTATGATTCCGGGGGCATAAAAATCTTTATAAACAAAAGTATAACAGTTACTATTGAATCAAGTTGAAAAACGTTCTGACAAACTTTGAAATTGTTGATTATTAGGTGGTTAAAATTCATCAGCTACGATGAGTCAAACTGTGTATTTATGTGGAAAAGTGTTTATTTTCACTAGATATTATTATGTTACTGTCTATTTAATTGAATAAGAAGAAATCTGCGATTACCTTATCGCTTTCTGACGCCTTTGCAGCAAACAACTTTTAAAACCAATGTGACAAAAGGAGAAATTGCTCAATACGAGCAATTTCTCCTTTTGCCACAATTTGTTCAACTCTTTTTCAGTTATTATACCTACTTTGAAAGAGATTTTCTGCATTTTCCTCTAGATACTTTCAAAGTTTGTTGTATGTGGGAAAGGGAGATAATTTAAATTTGGGAAATCATATACTAAAATAAATGATTTATACTTTCAGGTGCAGATACTTAAAACTGAGCTGCTGATACAAAAAGATTGCTTTTTGGATAAAAAACGTTTTCTCCGACTTCTTAGCATTTCTCAAGGTTAAAACGAAAAGACCATGTCAATGATTCCAAAATTAAATGGAAGCTGAAAAGTATATATGCACGAAATATAAGCGGAATAGGTTAACAAACGGAAAAAAAGAATCCCCAAGTGTATGAATTACAGACAAGACACAACTTCTGTTCGATGACAAGAGATAGAGACAATCATGATACTTTTCGACATAACTTAGACCGGATGTTATCGGATTTTACCATGACAACTGGCTACCCTAGCAACAGGCTGCTTTTCATTCTTTCCATGGTGACTTCAGTTTCAACACGATGTCTTGTGGACAGACCAGGTATGTTTGTTGCCATAGAAACAGATCTCTTGTGAAGTGCTCTTTTCATACAATGTCAATGTTTACTTGACATGTCGGCAGACTCTTCTGCTATGAATGCACCTTGGGTCAACTCTATATCAGTCTTGCAATTGCAAGGAAGAGCACTTAATAATGTCTCTGACAGAACCTTTGTAGCGGGCTCGGAATGTTGCCTGTGGGCATCTTGTTCCTATTATTGTCAAGATAATTTCAAGGTCGTCGGCTGCAGATTTGTTGTAGGTGGGAAACATTTAAACTCTAGTTTAAAGAATCCTCTCAAGAAAACAGTTCTTTTAACCCTTTTCCACATCTATATGACCCTCTGCAGCAAACAACTTTTGAAATTATTGTGACTAGAAGAAGAAATTGCTCAAAACAAGCAATTTCTCCTTTTGCCACAGTGTTTTCAACTTAAGTAATTCAACTCTCATTTATCAGGACTTTTAACTTGAGCATGTTGAAACTTCATCAGAATGTTTGTCTTATGATATGTAGGTCAAGATCGAATATGGGGTCATGTTGGGTTAAAAAGTAGGTCACTAGGTCAAATTGAAGGAAAATCTTGTTAACACTCTAGAGGCTGCACTTTTTGTTTCAGCTGTTAGAAATGTTGTCAGAATGTTTTCTTCATCATATGGAGGTCGAGTTTGAATATAAGTCATATTGGGTCAGAAACTAGGTCACTAGGTCACTAGGCCAAATTGAAGGCAAATCTTGCTAACACTCTGGAGGCTGCAGTTTTAAATTTGAGCATGTTGAAACTTTATCAGGATGTTTGTCTTGATTTTATGTAGGTCAAGTTTGAATATGGGTCATGTTGGGTCAACAAGTAGGTAACCAGGTCAAATTGGAGGAAAATCTTGCTAACACTCTGGAGGCCACATTTCTAACTTGAGCATGTTGAAACTATCAGAATATTTGTCTTGATGATATGTAGTCAAGAACGAATATGGGTCATGTTGGGTTAAAAAGTAGGTCGCTAGGTCAAATTGAAAGAAAATCTTGTTTACACTCTAGGGCCGCAGGTTGAAATGTGTTCAGAATGTTTGTCTTGATGATATGTAGGTCAAGTTAGAATATGGGTCATATTGTGTTAGAAACTAGGTCACTAGGTCCAATTGAAGGGAAAATCTTGTTAACAACTTTTTTCTGTTTTCTCCCTATCAGTCGAGCGTCAGTGCCGTATGCGGTGCTCTT
The DNA here is from genome assembly GCA_031761405.1 of Serripes groenlandicus. Lineage (NCBI taxonomy): Eukaryota > Metazoa > Mollusca > Bivalvia > Cardiida > Cardiidae > Serripes > Serripes groenlandicus. The sequence continues at coordinate 33,630 of JASEVX010000080.1, read as the reverse complement.
GTTACATTGAGCATGTTGAAACTTTATCAGAATGTTTGTCTTGATGATATGTAGTCAAGAACGAATATGGGTCATGTTGGGTCAAAAAGTAGGTCACTAGGTCAAATTGAAAGAAAATCTTGTTTACACACTAGGGTCAAATAAGGATTCAACACTCTCCCACATACAACGAATCTGCAGCAGATGACATTGAAAACATCTAGACAGAAATATAGAAAATCTATATAAATGAAAGGATAATAAACAAATAGAGTTGAAAACATTGTAGCAAAAGGAGTAATGGCTCATTATGTTTTCAAAAGTTGTCTGCTGCACAAAGGGTCAGAAGTGGGAAAGGTTTTACTAGAGTTTAGATGTACCATCTGGTAAAAAATATGGCAATCCTCTATAAATCAAAGTTTGAATAGATTTGAAAATATTGTGACAAAGGAAGAAATTGCTCATCTGCGCGGTGGGACATGAAGTACACCCTTAATCTAGAATCCGCAGTGGTAGTGTGGTTAGCATCGTTGATTTCGTAACCGGGTGTCCCAGGTACGATCCCCAGTCGTGGCACCACGGTCATGGTGGAGTGCCCTTGGACAAGGCACGTTTGCTAGCCTAGTACTCGTTTGTTTACCCAGGGATCATGAATAAGTGAACTGTCGCCGTGATATAACTGAAATAATGTTGAAAGCAGCGTAAAACCCCAATAAATAAATAAATAAATACACCCTTTATCTGTAGCTCTGAGCCAAAATTGCAGTACTTTTATAATTGACAGTAACTATTTTGTTTTCCCAAACAGAAGTCCAATACAAACGGCATCTCTTCTACAATGGGGAGAGCATCCCGATTATTCTGGAAAACTCCACGAGGGCCTCATGAGTTATATGTCTGAGTGAGTACTCACACATATGGTTTGGAGGTCGGATAAGGTATTCAAATATTTTACCACAAACATCAAACCTGCAAACCTCGAAAACATCTAGGCAAACATATGGAAACTCTCTTTAAATGAAAGAACAATTATTGAATAAAATTTAAAACATTGTGGCAAGCAAAAGGAGTATTTTCTTCTTTTGCCACAAGGTTTCCAAACGTTATCTGCTGTAGATGCGTCAAACCGTGTCTGTAGGTTGGAAACGGTTAATTAATTAAGTACATGATTAAATGTGCCCCTTATCTAGAGATTAATGAATGTCTGTATTCATGTGGCGTTGTTCCAATTGGACTGACTTTTTGTCAAAATATGTTAAATCTCTATAATTGAATGGATAACCTATGACTAAAAGTGGAAAACATTGTGACAAAAGGAGAAATTGCACGTTTTGTGCAATTTCTCTTCTTTTGTTACAATGTTTTCAAAAAGCCATCTGCTGCAGAGGCGTCAGAAAGCGTCTATATGAGGGAAAGGGTTAACTACTCAGATTTCATCAGGTTGATTACATAAAATCAGCATGTTTTGGTTTAATGGGGTTGGACCTAGACCATTTAAATATCTGTCTAATCCATTACCTTAAATGATAAAGCCTCACACAGGGTAACATTGACCCATACATACAAACGATATGAAACAGACGACTTTGAAAATATCTTGGTTAAAGTATGGAAGATCTCTATAAATGAAAGAATAATTTATTGAAATGCTGTTGAAAACATTGTGATTAATTAAGGAAGAAAATTCTCTTTGCGAGTAATTTTGCCCTTTTGTCACCATGTTGTTCAAATTCGTCCTCTACACACTTATCAAATTGAGCCTGCAAGTGGGAAAAGTTTGATCACATGATATTAATATGTTTTGGTTTAAAGAATTGACTTACACCATATAAATATCTAGCTGTCTTACTTTAGTATAAACATATTTATTATCCGCCGCCTATGAAATAGGGAGGGGGATATTGAAATGGCGTTGTCCGTCCGTCCTTCCTTCCTTCCTTCCTTCCGTCCTTCCTTCCGTCCTTCCGTCCGTCACCTGCATTTTCTCAGTAACTAGCTGGTAGAATTTCATGAAACTTAAAATAAATATGAACCACTATACTGGGATGATGCCCGTCCAATTTTTTTTTTGATTAGTCAATTTTCCTTGGAGTTATTGCCCTTGATTTTTTGAAAAATCTACGTTTTCAGCCATTTCTCAGTAACTAGCGGGTAGAATTTCATGAAACTTAAAATAAATATGAACCACTATACTGGGATGATGCCTGTTCATTTTTCATTTGGATTAGTCAATTTTTCTTAGAGTTATTTCCCTTGATTTATTAAAAAATAATCGTTCGCAGCCGTTTCTCAGTAACTAGCGGCTAGAATTTGATGAAACTTGAATGTAATATTAACCAACTTCCTGCCATTATTCCCCTCCAACTCTTTTTTGGATTCCTTAATTTTTTTTAGAGTTACTGCCCCTGATTTATTAAAAAATCCACGCCTACAGTTATTTCTCAGTAACTAGCTGCTAGAATTTGATGAAACTTGAATGTGATATGAACCAACATCCTGCAATAAACTTCTGAATAAATATGGTATCAAATCATTTACATTTATTATAACACTGTCTGATACATAATTATGTCTCCCCTTCTCCGAAAGGGGGGACATGCTGTATTTGTAGTTATTCTTATTCTTATTCTTATTCTTATTCTTCTTCTTCTTCTTAACTTTTGTTTGTCCAGAGCAGAACTCGGAAACTACTTGAAGTAATTGATTGAAACTTGGAACATAGATAGATGGCAATGTGAAGTTGTGCACCTTGCAAGAATTATAACTCTGGGCCACTTTGTTGCAAAGTTATCTGCCCTTGTTCAATATTTTAATAGTGTAAACTTTGTCCAGAGCAGAACTCAGAAACTACTTGAAGGAATTTATTGAAACTTGGAACATAGATAGATGGCAATGTGAAGTTGTGCACCTTGTCATAATTATGAGTTATCTCCCCCTTGTTCAATATTTTAATAGTGTAAACTTTGTTCAGAGCAGAACTCAGAAACTACTTGAAGGAATTTATTGAAACTTGAAATATAGTTAGATGGCAATGTAAAGGTGTGCACCTTGCAAGAATTATGAGTTATCTCCCCCTTGTTCAATATTTTAATAGTGTAAACTTTGTCCAGAGCAGAACTCAGAAACTACTTGAAGGAATTTATTGAAACTTGGAACATAGATAGATGGCAATGTGAAGTTGAGCACCTTGCAATAATTATGAGTTATCTCCCCTTGTTCAATATTTTAATAGTGTAAACTTTCTCCAGAGCAGAACTAAGAAAGTACTTAAAGGAATTTATTATGTCTCCCCTTCTCCGAAAGGGGGGACATGCTGTATTTGTAGTTATTCTTATTAAGTCACCCAAACGGAGTTTGGGGGACTTATTGTTTTTGTTCAGTTTCTTTTTCATATTATTCATCTTATTATTATTATTATTTTTTTGTTTTTTCTTAGTCCTGAACTTGTCCGCCAGTTTTCTTATTATAGAAGTCACCCAAACGGAGTTTGGGGGACTTATTGTTTTTGTTCAGTTTCTTATTATTATTATTATTATTATTATTATTTTTTTGTTTTTTCTTAGTCCTGAACTTGTCCGCCAGTTTTCTCGGACATCGATGGTGCGATCTCTATCAAACTTCACACATACATAGATACTCACTCAAAGTGGTGCATCTAGCTTTTTTTTTTTTCAAAATGGCCGCCGTTTCAAAATGGCGGCCATTTCTAGATTTTTAGTTTTGATGTCCGATCTCTATCAAACTTCACACATGAATAGATACTCATTCAAAGGGGTGCATCCAACTTTTTTTTTTTTCAAAATGGCCGCCGTTTCAAAATGGCCACCATTTCGTGATTTCAAGTTTCCGCGCGATTTCTCAGACATCGATGGTGCGATCTCTATCAAACTTCACACACACATAGATACTCACTCAAAGTGGTGCACCCAACTTTTTTTTTTTTCAAAATGGCCGCCGTTTTAAAATGGCCACCATTTCTTGATTTTATGTTTCGATGGTGCGATCTCTATCAAACTTCACACATGAATAGATACTCACTCAAAGGGGTGCATCCAACTTATTTTTTTTCAAAATGGCCGTCATTTCTTAAATTCAAGTTTCCCTTGAATATAAGTTTCAAAATGGCCGTCATTTCTTGAATTCAAGTTTCCCTTGAATATAAGTTTCCAACTTCACACATGAATAGATACTCACTCAAAGGGGTGCATCCAACTTTTTTTTTTTTCAAAATGGCCGCCGTTTCAAAATGGCCACCATTTCGTGATTTCAAGATTCCGCTCGATTTCTCAGACATCGATGGTGCGATCTCTATCAAACTTCACACACACATAGATACTCACTCAAAGTGGTGCACTCAACTTTTTTTTTTTTTCAAAATGGCCGCCGTTTTAAAATGGCCAGCATTTCTTGATTTCGTGTTTCGATGGTGCGATCTCTATCAAACTTCACACATGAATAGATACACACTCAAAGGGGTGCATCCAACTTTTTTTTTCTCAAAATGGCCGCCATTTCTTGAATTCAAGTTTTCCTTGAATTTAAGTTTTAAAATGGCCACCGTTTCAAAACAAATGGCAGTGGGTGACTTTTTGTTTTTGCTTTAGCTAACACAGTATTACTTGTTATTATTATTTTTTTGTTTTTTCTTAGTCCTGAACTTGTCCGCCAGTTTTCTCGGACATCGATGGTGCGATCTCTATCAAACTTCACACATACATAGATACGCACTCAAAGTGGTGCATCTAGCTTTTTTTTTTTTCAAAATGGCCGCCGTTTCAAAATGGCCGCCATTTCTAGATTTTAAGTTTTGATGGTCCGATCTCTATAAAACTTCACACATGAATAGATACTCACTCAAAGGGGTGCATCCAACTTTTTTTTTTTTCAAAATGGCCGCCGTTTCAAAATGGCCACCATTTCGTGATTTCAAGTTTCTGCGCGATTTCTGACATCGATGGTGCGATCTCTATCAAACTTCACACACACATAGATACTCACTCAAAGTGGTGCACCCAACTTTTTTTTTTTTCAAAATGGCCGCCGTTTTAAAATGGCCACCATTTCTTGATTTTATGTTTCGAAGGTGCGATCTCTATCAAACTTCACACATGAATAGATACACACTCAAAGGGGTGCATCCAACATTTTTTTTTTCTCAAAATGGCTGCCATTTCTTGAATTCAAGTTTCCCTTGAATATAAGTTTCAAAATGGCCGTCATTTCTTGAATTCAAGTTTCCCTTGAATATAAGTTTCAAACTTCACACATGAATAGATACTCACTCAAAGGGGTGCATCCAACTTTTTTTTTTTTCAAAATGGCCGACGTTTCAAAATGGCCACCATTTCGTGATTTCAAGTTTCCGCGCGATTTCTCAGACATCGATGGTGCGATCTCTATCAAACTTCACACACACATAGATACTCACTCAAAGTGGTGCACCCAATTTTTTTTTTTTTCAAAATGGCCGCCGTTTTAAAATGGCCACCATTTCTTGATTTTATGTTTCGATGGTGCGATCTCTATCAAACTTCACACATGAATAGATACACACTCAAAGGGGTGCATCCAACTTTTTTTTTTCTCAAAATGGCCGCCATTTCTTGAATTCAAGTTTTCCTTGAATTTAAGTTTTAAAATGGCCACCGTTTCAAAACAAATGGCAGTGGGTGACTTTTTGTTTTTGCTTTAGCTAACACAGTATTACTTGTTATTATTATTATTTTTTTGTTTTTTCTTAGTCCTGAACTTGTCCGCCAGTTTTCTCGGACATCGATGGTGCGATCTCTATCAAACTTCACACATACATAGATACTCACTCAAAGTGGTGCATCTAGCTTTTTTTTTTTTCAAAATGGCCGCCGTTTCAAAATGGCCGCCATTTCTAGATTTTAAGTTTTGATGGTCCGATCTCTATCAAACTTCACACATGAATAGATACTCACTCAACGGGGTGCATCCAACTTTTTTTTATTTTAAAATGGCCGCCGTTTCAAAATGGCCACCATTTCGTGATTTCAAGTTTCCGCGCGATTTCTCAGACATCGATGGTGCGATCTCTATCAAACTTCACACACACATAGATACTCACTCAAAGTGGTGCACCCAACTTTTTTTTTTCAAAATGGCCGCCGTTTTAAAATGGCCACCATTTCTTGATTTTATGTTTCGATGGTGCGATCTCTATCAAACTTCACACATGAATAGATACTCACTCAAAGGGGTGCATCCAACTTATTTTTTTTCAAAATGGCCGTCATTTCTTGAATTCAAGTTTCCCTTGAATATAAGTTTCAAACTTCACACATGAATAGATACTCACTCAAAGGGGTGCATCCAACTTTTTTTTTTTTTTCAAAATGGCCGCCGTTTCAAAATGGCCACCATTTCGTGATTTCAAGTTTCCGCGCGATTTCTCAGACATCGATGGTGCGATCTCTATCAAACTTCACACACACATAGATACTCACTCAAAGTGGTGCATCCAACTTTTTTTTTTCTCAAAATGGCCGCCATTTCTTGAATTTAAGTTTTAAAATGGCCACCGTTTCAAAACAAATGGCAGTGGGTGACTTTTTGTTTTTGCTTTAGCTAACACAGTATTACTTGTTATTATTATTTTTTTGTTTTTTCTTAGTCCTGAACTTGTCCGCCAGTTTTCTCGGACATCGATGGTGCGATCTCTATCAAACTTCACACATACATAGATACTCACTCAAAGTGGTGCATCTAGCTTTTTTTTTTTTCAAAATGGCCGCCGTTTCAAAATGGCCGCCATTTCTAGATTTTAAGTTTTGATGTCCGATCTCTATCAAACTTCACACATAAATAGATACTCACTCAAAGGGGTGCATCCAACTTTTTTTTTTTTCAAAATGGCCGCCGTTTCAAAATGGCCACCATTTCGTGATTTCAAGTTTCCGCGCGATTTCTCAGATATCGATGGTGCGATCTCTATCAAACTTCACACACACATAGATACTCACTCAAAGTGGTGCACCCAACTTTTTTTTTTTTCAAAATGGCCGCCGTTTTAAAATGGCCACCATTTCTTGATTTTATGTTTCGATGGTGCGATCTCTATCAAACTTCACACATGAATAGATACTCACTCAAAGGGGTGCATCCAACTTATTTTTTTTCAAAATGGCCGTCATTTCTTAAATTCAAGTTTCCCTTGAATATAAGTTTCAAAATGGCCGTCATTTCTTGAATTCAAGTTTCCCTTGAATATAAGTTTCAAACTTCACACATGAATAGATACTCACTCAAAGGGGTACATCCAACTTTTTTTTTTTTCAAAATGGCCGCCGTTTCAAAATGGCCACCATTTCGTGATTTCAAGTTTCCGCGCGATTTCTCAGACATCGATGGTGGGATCTCTATCAAACTTCACACACACATAGATACTCACTCAACGTGGTGCAGTCAACTTTTTTTTTTTTTCAAAATGGCCGCCGTTTTAAAATGGCCAGCATTTTTTGATTTCGTGTTTCGATGGTGCGATCTCTATCAAACTTCACACATGAATAGATACACACTCAAAGGGGTGCATCCAACTTTTTTTTTTCTCAAAATGGCCGCCATTTCTTGAATTCAAGTTTTCCTTGAATTTAAGTTTTAAAATGGCCACCGTTTCAAAACAAATGGCAGTGGGTGACTTTTTGTTTTTGCTTTAGCTAACACAGTATTACTTGTTCTTATTCTTATTATTATTCTTCTTCTTCTTCTTAACTTTTGTTTGTCCAGAGCAGAACTCGGAAACTACTTGAAGTAATTGATTGAAACTTGGAACATAGATAGATGGCAATGTGAAGTTGTGCACCTTGCAAGAATTATAACTCTGGGCCACTTTGTTGCAAAGTTATCTGCCCTTGTTCAATATTTTAATAGTGTAAACTTTGTCCAGAGCAGAACTCAGAAACTACTTGAAGGAATTTATTGAAACTTGGAACATAGATAGATGGCAATGCACCTTGTCATAATTATGAGTTATCTCCCCCTTGTTCAATATTTTAATAGTGTAAACTTTGTTCAGAGCAGAACTCAGAAACTACTTGAAGGAATTTATTAAAACTTGGAATATAGTTAGATGGCAATGTGAAGTTGTGCACCTTGCAAGAATTATGAGTTATCTCCCCCTTGTTCAATATTTTAATAGTGTAAACTTTGTCCAGAGCAGAACTCAGAAACTACTTGAAGGAATTTATTGAAACTTGGAACATAGATAGATGGCAATGTGAAGTTGTGCACCTTGCAATAATTATGAGTTATCTCCCCCTTGTTCAATATTTTAATAGTGTGAACTTTGTCCAGAGCAGAACTCAGAAACTACTTGAAGGAATTTATTGAAACTTGGAACATAGATAGATGGCAATGTGAAGTTGTGCACCTTGCAATGATTATGAGTTATCTCCCCTTGTTCAATATTTTAATAGTGTAAACTTTCTCTAGAGCAGAACTAAGAAAGTACTTAAAGGAATTTATTGAAACTTGGAATATAGACAGATGGCAATGTAAAGTTGTGCACCTTGCAAGAATTATAACTCTGGGCTACTTCGTTGCAAAGTTATCTCCCCTTGTTCAATATTGTAATAGTCATTGACAAACTGCAATGGGGAGACATATGTTTTTTCATAAAAACAACCTTTCTAGTTATCCATGCATTTTAGTTCCACTTTAAGAAGAGTAAAGATATCTATTGTATTTGTGTCACTGTTGGTTTAAGAAGCAAAACCTAGTATTCACATTTTTCCTGTGTTATTTAAGAAATAACAAATGACACCCCTTTAGTTTTGTAATATTGATTATTAACCCCTTTCACCGCATAAATACTCTGTTGAAAATAGTGCAGTTCCAGATAAGACGCCGCTTTTAAAGGTGGCGTCTTATCTTGGACTGCACTATTTTGCAATAATTGATGTTCCCGAGTAAGCAGTTTCGGAAAATACAGTTTTATTTAATCGTCCCTCTGATTTATTTCGTTAAAATATTTTATCATAAAGTAATCCCAGTCGATATTTTATAATTTGGCGCGGAACGGGATAAACCAGTATCATAACTTTATTCTTTCCCCTTGATCTTGTGCGAAGAAGTTGAAATTTAAAGGTCAATTGCACATTAAACATAAAGACCTTCATGCACAAACAAGCCATCGTTGGCGGGGGATATCTTTTCACTGAAAATGCTTGTTTAATATGGACTCCTAACAAGCTTGCAGCTTATTAATATACTATTCAGGCTTGATTACTCCTTCCTTGAGTTTGAACCTCAGCTTTGCCAACATTCTTTCCAAAGTTTGATAATGCGACAAGACTTAAGCATTTTCAATCAATGGACTCAGTCTATTTTGGAATGCACCCAGTTGCTTTGAAAGTCTGCTGTGTGGAGTACTGGTGTTAGCAAGCCAGGAGTAGGTGAATTGGGCACCATGATATGGCTGATTTTTTTTTGAAAAGAGCTTTCAACTCCAATCAATCCTTGTTCCTTGAGACTTATTCTTTTCCCACATACATGTACAGCCTTTCTGCAGAACACTACTTTAAAACCAACTCTGCAAAGTTTTCAATAAACGCAAATTTTGATGTATCTCCAGTAGATCTAGATGACTTTTGAAAACAAAATATATTTCTCCATTTGCCAAAATGTTTTGGTCTCTATTCAATAATTACACTTTTATGGAGTGCTTCCATAAGTTTGCTTCTTACATTTTTCAAAGTTGTGTGCCGCATATTCTGTATGAGGGAAAGGAATCATAGAGCGTAAGACCTCCATATAGGTATATATTTCTGTCTATACCTTATTTACATATATATAAACTTATCTGGAAACAAGATTTGAAGAATTCATGAACTGAACATGCTTAACGCTTTCCATTCTTACAAATCTGCAGCTGACGACTTTGAAAACATTAAGTCAAAAATGGGGAAACCCTCTATTAATTTAAGAACAATTATTGAATTAAGTTGAAAACATTATGTCAAAATGATGAGCAATTTATCCATTTGCCATTAATTTTCAAGAGATTCCGTTTGCTGTTAAAGCATTAGAAATGGTCTTTATTTGTGGAAAAGGGTTAACCTTTTTTTCTCTTGACTAAATTGTTTAGCAGATATATATTTTGAAATATGTCAGCAGAAATAAAGCAATAACATGAATGTTGGGAGAATTATTTTAAAACAGAGGTCATATCGAGGGTTGAACGCAACACTGGTCTAACTAGGTTTATCATAACTTTACAGGAGGCTAAAAAAACTCTACCATTTTAACATTTTTATTATTCTTGCATCTTTTTTCACATTTTTTAACTCATAAAGTCTATTATTATTCATGGGGAAGTTTAAAAGAAGATAAGATAAAAAATAAGAGAGATATTTGAAAATGTTTGAGTTAGACCTGTTTTCCAATAAGAAATCCTGAGATTTTTATAATTTTTTTTATGCAAAACTGGTCTAACTTGAGTTAGACCAGTGTTGCATTAAGAAAACGTCAACTATTAAGAAAAATGTTTGTCAATATTGTGCTAACTTTGGACAAGTGTTTATAATTATACTGAAAAAAATATTTTTAGCATCACTGGCACATAGCTTGTCTTGTGTGTGTGGGTGGGGTTCTCTAAAATATATACATGTGTGATTTGTTTTATATTGGCTTTAAATAATTAACTTCTCCTCTGTTACAGGAGGAGGGGGGTCTCTAATATATATACATGTGTGATTTGTTTTATATTGGCTTTAAATAATTAACTTCTCCTCTGTAACATCCTGGACTACTGTGATGCAACTTCACAGAAAGCATCCTCTCAATTTCGTTTCCTACATTTCTTCATATTATTTTGATCCATGCAGGATTTCATTGACCAATCTTACCAAGTTATCATTCAACCATTATATTATGCCAGGGCATGACTGTTGACACTTCTAGGTCAGGGCATGACTGTTGACACTTCTAGGTCAGGTTTTGAATGTTGACACAGCTAGGTCAGGGCATAAGTGTGGACACAACTAGGTCAAGGCATGACTGTTGACACAGCTATATCAATGCATGACTGTGGACATAGATAGCTAGGTCAAGGCATGGCTGTTGACACAGCTAGGTCAAGGCACGACTGTTGACATAGCTAGGTCAGGACATGAATGATAACACAGCTAGGTCAGGGCATGACTGTTGACACTTCTAGGTCAGGGCATGACTGTTGACACTTCTTGGTCAGGTTTTGAATGTTGACACAGCTAGGTCAGGGCATGAATGTGGACATAGATAGCTAGGTCAAGGCATGACTGTTGACATAGCTAGGTCAGGACACGAATGATAACACAGCTAGGTCAGTGCATGACTGTTGACACAGCTAGGTCAATACATGACTATGGACACAACTAGGTCAGGGCATGACTGTTGACACTTCTAGGTCAGGGCATGACTGTTGACACTTCTTGGTCAGGTTTTGAATGTTGACACAGCTAGGTCAGGGCATAAGTGTGGACACAACTAGGTCAAGGCATGACTGTTGACACAGCTATATCAATGCATGACTGTGGACATAGCTATATCAATGCATGACTGTGGACATAGATAGCTAGGTCAAGGCATGGCTGTTGACACAGCTAGGTCAAGGCACGACTGTTGACATAGCTAGGTCAGGACATGAATGATAACACAGCTAGGTCAGGGCATGACTGTTGACACTTCTAGGTCAGGGCATGACTGTTGACACTTCTTGGTCAGGTTTTGAATGTTGACACAGCTAGGTCAGGGCATGAATGTGGACATAGATAGCTAGGTCAAGGCATGACTGTTGACATAGCTAGGTCAGGACACGAATGATAACACAGCTAGGTCAGTGCATGACTGTTGACACAGCTAGGTCAATACATGACTATGGACACAACTAGGTCAGGGCATGACTGTTGACACTTCTAGGTCAGGGCATGACTGTTGACACTTCTTGGTCAGGTTTTGAATGTTGACACAGCTAGGTCAGGGCATAAGTGTGGACACAACTAGGTCAAGGCATGACTGTTGGCACAGCTATATTAATGCATGACTGTGGATATATATAGCTAGGTCAAGGCATGGCTGTTGACACAGCTAGGTCAAGGCACGACTGTTGACATAGCTAGGTCAGGACATGAATGATAACACAGCTAGGTCAGGGCATGACTGTTGACACTTCTAGGTCAGGGCATGACTGTTGACACTTCTTGGTCGGGTTTTGAATGTTGACACAGCTAGGTCAGGGCATGAATGTGGACATAGATAGCTAGGTCAAGGCATGACTGTTGACATAGCTAGGTCAGGACACAAATGATAACACAGCTAGGTCAGTGCATGACTGTTGACACAGCTAGGTCAATACATGACTATGGACACAACTAGGTCAGGGCATGACTGTTGACACTTCTAGGTCAGGGCATGACTGTTGACACTTCTTGGTCAGGTTTTGAATGTTGACACAGCTAGGTCAGGGCATAAGTGTGGACACACTTAGGTCAAGGCATGACTGTTGACACAGCTATATCAATGCATGACTGTGGATATAGATAGCTAGGTCAAGGCATGGCTGTTGACACAGCTAGGTCAAGGCACGACTGTTGACATAGCTAGGTCAGGACATGAATGATAACACAGCTAGGTCAGGGCATGACTGTTAACACTTCTAGGTCAGGGCATGACTGTTGACACTTCTTGGTCAGGTTTTGAATGTTGACACAGCTAGGTCAGGGCATGAATGTGGACATAGATAGCTAGGTCAAGGCATGACTGTTGACATAGCTAGGTCAGGACACGAATGATAACACAGCTAGGTCAGTGCATGACTGTTGACACAGCTAGGTCAATACATGACTATGGACACAACTAGGTCAGGGCATGACTGTTGACACTTCTAGGTCAGGGCATGACTGTTGACACTTCTTTGTCAGGTTTTGAATGTTGACACAGCTAGGTCAGGGCATAAGTGTGGACACAACTAGGTCAAGGCATGACTGTTGACACAGCTATATCAATGCATGACTGTGGACATAGATAGCTAGGTCAAGGCATGGCTGTTGACACAGCTAGGTCAAGGCACGACTGTTGACATAGCTAGGTCAGGACATGAATGATAACACAGCTAGGTCAGGGCATGACTGTTGACACTTCTAGGTCAGGGCATGACTGTTGACACTTCTTGGTCAGGTTTTGAATGTTGACACAGCTAGGTCAGGGCATGAATGTGGACATAGATAGCTAGGTCAAGGCATGACTGTTGACATAGCTAGGTCAGGACACGAATGATAACACAGCTAGGTCAGTGCATGACTGTTGACACAGCTAGGTCAATACATGACTATGGACACAACTAGGTCAGGGCATGACTGTTGACACTTCTAGGTCAGGGCATGACTGTTGACACTTCTTGGTCAGGTTTTGAATGTTGACACAGCTAGGTCAGGGCATAAGTGTGGACACAACTAGGTCAAGGCATGACTGTTGGCACAGCTATATCAATGCATGACTGTGGATATAGATAGCTAGGTCAAGGCATGGCTGTTGACACAGCTAGGTCAAGGCACGACTGTTGACATAGCTAGGTCAGGACATGAATGATAACACAGCTAGGTCAGGGCATGACTGTTGACACTTCTAGGTCAGGGCATGACTGTTGACACTTCTTGGTCGGGTTTTGAATGTTGACACAGCTAGGTCAGGGCATGAATGTGGACATAGATAGCTAGGTCAAGGCATGACTGTTGACATAGCTAGGTCAGGACACAAATGATAACACAGCTAGGTCAGTGCATGACTGTTGACACAGCTAGGTCAATACATGACTATGGACACAACTAGGTCAGGGCATGACTGTTGACACTTCTAGGTCAGGGCATGACTGTTGACACTTCTTGGTCAGGTTTTGAATGTTGACACAGCTAGGTCAGGGCATAAGTGTGGACACACTTAGGTCAAGGCATGACTGTTGACACAGCTATATCAATGCATGACTGTGGATATAGATAGCTAGGTCAAGGCATGGCTGTTGACACAGCTAGGTCAAGGCATGACTGTTGACATAGCTAGGTCAGGACATGAATGATAACACAGCTAGGTCAGGGCATGACTGTTGACACTTCTAGGTCAGAGCATGACTGTTGACACTTCTTGGTCGGGTTTTGAATGTTGACACAGCTAGGTCAGGGCATGAATGTGGACATAGATAGCTAGGTCAAGGCATGACTGTTGACATAGAGCTAGGTTCACGCAGCGACTAGGTAAGGATTAATTACTTGCTCGTTTCGAATAAATGTGGGAAAAGGAGCATTAACTGTTCGATTTGAACCATGTCTACTACGTTTGTCACAATGTTTTCAAAAGCCGCATCCTATGCATCAACATGCGTCTACATGTGGGAAAGAGTTAGGAAGTTTGTGGAGCATTTTCTACTTTTGTCACAATGTTTTCAATACTCGACTGCTTCAATTGCATCAAACTGCATCTACAGGTTTCATTTACGTTCCAGATATAACCAACCGAGATGAAAGATTCACAGATCAAGACACAGATCAAGGCACAGATCAAGGCACAGCACACTGGTGGACTTCAGAACTACGTCTCCTTCACGCAGCGACTAGGTAAGGATTAATTACTTGCTCGATTCGAATAAATGTGGGAAAAGGAGCATCAACTGTTCGATTTGAACCATGTCTACTACGTTTGTCACAATGTTTTCAAAAGCCGTATCCTATGCATCAACATGCGTCTACATGTGGGAAAGGGTTAGGAAGTTTGTGGAGCATTTTCTACTTTTGTCACAATGTTTTCAATACTCGACTGCTTCAATTGCATCGAACTGCGTCTACAGGTTTCATTTACGTTCCAGATATAACCAACCGAGATGAAAGATTCACAGATCAAGACACAGATCAAGGCACAGAGCAAGGCACAGCACACTGGTGGACTTCAGAACTACGTCTCCTTCACGCAGCGACTAGGTAAGGATTAATTACTTGCTCGTTTCGAATAAATGTGGGAAAAGGAGCATTAACTGTTCGATTTGAACCATGTCTACTACGTTTGTCACAATGTTTTCAAAAGCCGCATCCTATGCATCAACATGCGTCTACATGTGGGAAAGGGTTAGGAAGTTTGTGGAGCATTTTCTACTTTTGTCACAATGTTTTCAATACTCGACTGCTTCAATTGCATCGAACTGCGTCTACAGGTTTCATTTACGTTCCAGATATAACCAACCGAGATGAAAGATTCACAGATCAAGACACAGATCAAGGCACAGCACACTGGTGGACTTCAGAACTACGTCTCCTTCACGCAGCGACTAGGTAAGGATTAATTACTTGCTCGTTTCGAATAAATGTGGGAAAAGGAGCATTAACTGTTCAATTTAAACCATGTCTACTACGTTTGTCACAATGTTTTCAAAAGCCGCATCCTATGCATCAACATGCGTCTACATGTGGGAAAGGGTTAGGAAGTTTGTGGAGCATTTTCTACTTTTGTCACAATGTTTTCAATACTCGACTGCTTCAATTGCATCGAACTGCGTCTACAGGTTTCATTTATGTTCCAGATATAACCAACCGAGATGAAAGATTCACAGATCAAGACACAGATTAAGGCACAGATCAAGGCACAGATCAAGGCACAGCACACTGGTGGACTTCAGAACTACGTCTCCTTCACGCAGCGACTAGGTAAGGATTAATTACTTGCTCGTTTCGAATAAATGTGGGAAAAGGAGCATTAACTGTTCGATTTGAACCATGTCTACTACGTTTGTCACAATGTTTTCAAAAGCCGCATGCTATGCATCAACATGTGTCTACATGTGGGAAAGGGTTAGGAAGTTTGTGGAGCATTTTCTACTTTTGTCACAATGTTTTCAATACTCGACTGCTTCAATTGCATCGAACTGCGTCTACAGGTTTCATTTACGTTCCAGATATAACCAACCGAGATGAAAGATTCACAGATCAAGACACAGATCAAGGCACAGATCAAGGCACAGCACACTGGTGGACTTCAGAACTACGTCTCCTTCACGCAGCGACTAGGTAAGGATTAATTACTTGCTCGTTTCGAATAAATGTGGGAAAAGGAGCATTAACTGTTTGATTTAAACCATGTCTACTACGTTTGTCACAATGTTTTCAAAAGCCGCATCAACATGCGTCTACATGTGGGAAAGGGTTAGGAAGTTTGTAGAGCATTTTCTACTTTTGTCACAATGTTTTCAATACTCGACTGCTTCAATTGCATCGAACTGCGTCTACAGGTTTCATTTACGTTCCAGATATAACCAACCGAGATGAAAGATTCACAGATCAAGACACAGCACACTGGTGGACTTCAGAACTACGTCTCCTTCACGCAGCGACTAGGTAAGGATTAATTACTTGCTCGTTTCGAATAAATGTGGGAAAAGGAGCATTAACTGTTCAATTTAAACCATGTCTACTACGTTTGTCACAATGTTTTCAAAAGCCGCATCCTATGCATCAACATGCGTCTACATGTGGGAAAGGGTTAGGAAGTTTGTGGAGCATTTTCTACTTTTGTCACAATGTTTTCAATACTCGACTGCTTCAATTGCATCGAACTGGGGGGTCTACAGGTTTCATTTACGTTCCAGATATAACCAACCGAGATGAAAGATTCACAGATCAAGACACAGATCAAGGCACAGATCAAGGCACAGCACACTGGTGGACTTCAGAACTACGTCTCCTTCACGCAGCGACTAGGTAAGGATTAATTACTTGCTCGTTTCGAATAAATGTGGGAAAAGGAGCATTAACTGTTCGATTTGAACCATGTCTACTACGTTTGTCACAATGTTTTCAAAAGCCGCATCATATGCATCAACATGCGTCTACATGTGGGAAAGGGTAAGGAAGTTTGTGTTGCATTTTCTACTTTTGTCACAATGTTTTCAATACTCGACTGCTTCAATTGCATCGAACTGCGTCTACAGGTTTCATTTATGTTCCAGATATAACCAACCGAGATGAAAGATTCACAGATCAAGACACAGATCAAGGCACAGATCAAGGCACAGCACACTGGTGGACTTCAGAACTACGTCTCCTTCACGCAGCGACTAGGTAAGGATTAATTACTTGCTCGTTTCGAATAAATGTGGGAAAAGGAGCATTAACTGTTCGATTTGAACCATGTCTACTACGTTTGTCACAATGTTTTCAAAAGCAGCATGCTATGCATCAACATGCGTCTACATGTGGGAAAGGGTTAGGAAGTTTGTGGAGCATTTTATACTTTTGTCACAATGTTTTCAATACTCGACTGCTTCAATTGCATCGAACTGCGTCTACAGGTTTCATTTACGTTCCAGATATAACCAACCGAGATGAAAGATTCACAGATCAAGACACAGATCAAGGCACAGATCAAGGCACAGCACACTGGTGGACTTCAGAACTACGTCTCCTTCACGCAGCGACTAGGTAAGGATTAATTACTTGCTCGTTTCGAATAAATGTGGGAAAAGGAGCATTAACTGTTTGATTTAAACCATGTCTACTACGTTTGTCACAATGTTTTCAAAAGCCGCATCAACATGCGTCTACATGTGGGAAAGGGTTAGGAAGTTTGTAGAGCATTTTCTACTTTTGTCACAATGTTTTCAATACTCGACTGCTTCAATTGCATCGAACTGCGTCTACAGGTTTCATTTACGTTCCAGATATAACCAACCGAGATGAAAGATTCACAGATCAAGACACAGATCAAGGCACAGCACACTGGTGGACTTCAGAACTACGTCTCCTTCACGCAGCGACTAGGTAAGGATTAATTACTTGCTCGTTTCGAATAAATGTGGGAAAAGGAGCATTAACTGTTCAATTTAAACCATGTCTACTACGTTTGTCACAATGTTTTCAAAAGCTGCATCCTATGCATCAACATGCGTCTACATGTGGGAAAGGGTTAGGAAGTTTGTGGAGCATTTTCTACTTTTGTCACAATGTTTTCAATACTCGACTGCTTCAATTGCATCGAACTGCGTCTACAGGTTTCATTTACGTTCCAGATATAACCAACCGAGATGAAAGATTCACAGATCAAGACACAGATCAAGGCACAGATCAAGGCACAGCACACTGGTGGACTTCAGAACTACGTCTCCTTCACGCAGCGACTAGGTAAGGATTAATTACTTGCTCGTTTCGAATAAATGTGGGAAAAGGAGCATTAACTGTTCGATTTGAACCATGTCTACTACGTTTGTCACAATGTTTTCAAAAGCCGCATCATATGCATCAACATGCGTCTACATGTGGGAAAGGGTTAGGAAGTTTGTGGAGCATTTTCTACTTTTGTCACTTTGTTTTCAATACTCGACTGCTTCAATTGCATCGAACTGCGTCTACAGGTTTCATTTATGTTCCAGATATAACCAACCGAGATGAAAGATTCACAGATCAAGACACAGATCAAGGCACAGATCAAGGCACAGCACACTGGTGGACTTCAGAACTACGTCTCCTTCACGCAGCGACTAGGTAAGGATTAATTACTTGCTCGTTTCGAATAAATGTGGGAAAAGGAGCATTAACTGTTCGATTTGAACCATGTCTACTACGTTTGTCACAATGTTTTCAAAAGCCGCATGCTATGCATCAACATGCGTCTACATGTGGGAAAGGGTTAGGAAGTTTGTGGAGCATTTTCTACTTTTGTCACAATGTTTTCAATACTCGACTGCTTCAATTGCATCGAACTGCGTCTACAGGTTTCATTTACGTTCCAGATATAACCAACCGAGATGAAAGATTCACAGATCATTAAGACACAGATCAAGGCACAGCACACTGGTGGACTTCAGAACTACGTCTCCTTCACGCAGCGACTAGGTAAGGATTAATTACTTGCTCGTTTCGAATAAATGTGGGAAAAGGAGCATTAACTGTTCAATTTAAACCATGTCTACTACGTTTGTCACAATGTTTTCAAAAGCTGCATCCTATGCATCAACATGCGTCTACATGTGGGAAAGGGTTAGGAAGTTTGTGGAGCATTTTCTACTTTTGTCACAATGTTTTCAATACTCGACTGCTTCAATTGCATCGAACTGCGTCTACAGGTTTCATTTACGTTCCAGATATAACCAACCGAGATGAAAGATTCACAGATCAAGACACAGATCAAGGCACAGATCAAGGCACAGCACACTGGTGGACTTCAGAACTACGTCTCCTTCACGCAGCGACTAGGTAAGGATTAATTACTTGCTCGTTTCGAATAAATGTGGGAAAAGGAGCATTAACTGTTCGATTTGAACCATGTCTACTACGTTTGTCACAATGTTTTCAAAAGCCGCATCATATGCATCAACATGCGTCTACATGTGGGAAAGGGTTAGGAAGTTTGTGGAGCATTTTCTACTTTTGTCACAATGTTTTCAATACTCGACTGCTTCAATTGCATCGAACTGCGTCTACAGGTTTCATTTATGTTCCAGATATAACCAACCGAGATGAAAGATTCACAGATCAAGACACAGATCAAGGCACAGATCAAGGCACAGCACACTGGTGGACTTCAGAACTACGTCTCCTGCACGCAGCGACTAGGTAAGGATTAATTACTTGCTCGTTTCGAATAAATGTGGGAAAAGGAGCATTAACTGTTCGATTTGAACCATGTCTACTACGTTTGTCACAATGTTTTCAAAAGCCGCATGCTATGCATCAACATGCGTCTACATGTGGGAAAGGGTTAGGAAGTTTGTGGAGCATTTTCTACTTTTGTCACAATGTTTTCAATACTCGACTGCTTCAATTGCATCGAACTGCGTCTACAGGTTTCATTTACGTTCCAGATATAACCAACCGAGATGAAAGATTCACAGATCAAGACACAGATCAAGGCACAGATCAAGGCACAGCACACTGGTGGACTTCAGAACTACGTCTCCTTCACGCAGCGACTAGGTAAGGATTAATTACTTGCTCGTTTCGAATAAATGTGGGAAAAGGAGCATTAACTGTTTGATTTAAACCATGTCTACTACGTTTGTCACAATGTTTTCAAAAGCCGCATCAACATGCGTCTACATGTGGGAAAGGGTTAGGAAGTTTGTAGAGCATTTTCTACTTTTGTCACAATGTTTTCAATACTCGACTGCTTCAATTGCATCGAACTGCGTCTACAGGTTTCATTTACGTTCCAGATATAACCAACCGAGATGAAAGATTCACAGATCAAGACACAGATCAAGGCACAGCACACTGGTGGACTTCAGAACTACGTCTCCTTCACGCAGCGACTAGGTAAGGATTAATTACTTGCTCGTTTCGAATAAATGTGGGAAAAGGAGCATTAACTGTTCGATTTGAACCATGTCTACTACGTTTGTCACAATGTTTTCAAAAGCCGCATCCTATGCATCAACGTGCGTCTACATGTGGGAAAGGGTTAGGAAGTTTGTGGAGCATTTTCTACTTTTGTCACAATGTTTTCAATACTCGACCGCTTCAATTGCATCGAACTGCGTCTACAGGTTTCATTTACGTTCCAGATATAACCAACCGAGATGAAAGATTCACAGATCAAGACACAGATCAAGGCACAGATCAAGGCACAGCACACTGGTGGACTTCAGAACTACGTCTCCTTCACGCAGCGACTAGGTAAGGATTAATTACTTGCTCGTTTCGAATAAATGTGGGAAAAGGAGCATTAACTGTTCAATTTAAACCATGTCTACTACGTTTGTCACAATGTTTTCAAAAGCCGCATCCTATGCATCAACATGCGTCTACATGTGGGAAAGGGTTAGGAAGTTTGTAGAGCATTTTCTACTTTTGTCACAATGTTTTCAATACTCGACTGCTTCAATTGCATCGAACTGCGTCTACAGGTTTCATTTACGTTCCAGATATAACCAACCGAGATGAAAGATTCACAGATCAAGACACAGATCAAGGCACAGATCAAGGCACAGCACACTGGTGGTTTCATTATATTTAGGTCATGTCGTGTCTACTTGGGGAGTCATTAAGGCTTTTCAACATTGAATGTAGGCACGAGGTCCTTTCTTTCTCCTTAAGAGGCAGCAAAGAGAGGAGATTTAAGGTTTAAGGTGTCATTCTAGGCACGGTTTCATTATATTTAGGTCATGTCGTGTCTACTTGGGGAGTCATTAAGGCTTTTCAACATTGAATGTAGGCACGATGTCCTTTCTTTCTCCTTAAGAGGCAGCAAAGAGAGGAGATTTAAGGTTTAAGGTGTCATTCTAGGCACGGTTTCATTATATTTAGGTCATGTCGTGTCTACTTGGGGAGTCATTAAGGCTTTTCAACATTGAATGTAGGCACGAGGTCCTTTCTTTCTCCTTAAGAGGCAGCAAAGAGAGGAGATTTAAGGTTTAAGGTGTCATTCTAGGCACGGTTTCATTATATTTAGGTCATGTCGTGTCTACTTGGGGAGTCATTAAGGCTTTTCAACATTGAATGTAGGCACGAGGTCCTTTCTTTCTCCTTAAGAGGCAGCAAAGAGAGGAGGTTCAAGGTGTCATTCTAGGCACGGTTTCATTATATTTAGGTCATGTCGTGTCTACTTGGGGAGTCATTAAGGCTTTTCAACATTGAATGTAGGCACAAGGTCCTTTCTTTCTCCTTAAGAGGCAGCAAAGAGAGGAGATTTAAGGTTTAAGGTGTCATTCTAGGCACGGTTTCATTATATTTAGGTCATGTCGTGTCTACTTGGGGAGTCATTAAGGCTTTTCAACATTGAATGTAGGCACGATGTCCTTTCTTTCTCCTTAAGAGGCAGCAAAGAGAGGAGATTTAAGGTTTAAGGTGTCATTCTAGGCACGGTTTCATTATATTTAGGTCATGTCGTGTCTACTTGGGGAGTCATTAAGGCTTTTCAACATTGAATGTAGGCACGATGTCCTTTCTTTCTCCTTAAGAGGCAGCAAAGAGAGGAGATTTAAGGTTTAAGGTGTCATTCTAGGCACGGTTTCATTATATTTAGGTCATGTCGTGTCTACTTGGGGAGTCATTAAGGCTTTTCAACATTGAATGTAGGCACGAGGTCCTCTCTTTCTCCTTAAGAGGCAGCAAAGAGAGGAGATTTAAGGTTTAAGGTGTCATTCTAGGCACGGTTTCATTATATTTAGGTCATGTCGTGTCTACTTGGGGAGTCATTAAGGCTTTTCAACATTGAATGTAGGCACAAGGTCCTTTCTTTCTCGTTAAGAGGCAGCAAAGAGAGGAGATTTAAGGTTTAAGGTGTCATTCTAGGCACGGTTTCATTATATTTAGGTCATGTCGTGTCTACTTGGGGAGTCATTAAGGCTTTTCAACATTGAATGTAGGCACGAGGTCCTTTCTTTCTCCTTAAGAGGCAGCAAAGAGAGGAGATTTAAGGTTTAAGGTGTCATTCTAGGCACGGTTTCATTATATTTAGGTCATGTCGTGTCTACTTGGGGAGTCATTAAGGCTTTTCAACATTGAATGTAGGCACGAGGTCCTTTCTTTCTCCTTAAGAGGCAGCAAAGAGAGGAGATTTAAGGTTTAAGGTGTCATTCTAGGCACGGTTTCATTATATTTATGTCATGTCGTGTCTACTTGGGGACTCATTAAGGCTTTTCAACATTGAATGTAGGCACGATGTCCTTTCTTTCTCCTTAAGAGGCAGCAAAGAGAGGAGATTTAAGGTTTAAGGTGTCATTCTAGGCACGGTTTCATTATATTTAGGTCATGTCGTGTCTACTTGGGGAGTCATTAAGGCTTTTCAACATTGAATGTAGGCACGAGGTCCTTTCTTTCTCCTTAAGAGGCAGCAAAGAGAGGAGATTTAAGGTTTAAGGTGTCATTCTATATAGGCACGGTTTCATTATATTTAGGTCATGTCGTGTCTACTTGGGGAGTCATTAAGGCTTTTCAACATTGAATGTAGGCACGAGGTCCTTTCTTTCTCCTTAAGAGGCAGCAAAGAGAGGAGATTTAAGGTTTAAGGTGTCATTCTAGGCACGGTTTCATTATATTTAGGTCATGTCGTGTCTACTTGGGGAGTCATTAAGGCTTTTCAACATTGAATGTAGGCACAAGGTCCTTTCTTTCTCCTTAAGAGGCAGCAAAGAGAGGAGATTTAAGGTTTAAGGTGTCATTCTAGGCACGGTTTCATTATATTTAGGTCATGTCGTGTCTACTTGGGGAGTCATTAAGGCTTTTCAACATTGAATGTAGGCATGGGGTCCTTTCTTTCTCCTTAAGAGGCAGCAAAGAGAGGAGATTTAAGGTTAAAGGTGTCATTCTAGGCACGGTTTCATTATATTTAGGTCATGTCGTGTCGACTTGGGGAGTCATTAAGGCTTTTCAACATTGAATGTAGGCACGGGTCCTTTCTTTCTCCTGACGAGGCAGGAAAGACAGGACAATTAAGGTTTAAGGTGTCATTATAGGCACGGTTTCATTCTATTTCGGTCATGTCGTGTCTACTTGGGGAGTCATTAAGGCTTTTCAACATTGAATGTAGGCACGAGGTCCTTTCTTTCTCCTTAAGAGGCAGCAAAGAGAGGAGATTTAAGGTTTAAGGTGTCATTCTAGGCACGGTTTCATTATATTTAGGTCATGTCGTGTCTACTTGGGGAGTCATTAAGGCTTTTCAACATTGAATGTAGGCACGAGGTCCTTTCTTTCTCCTTAAGAGGCAGCAAAGAGAGGAGATTTAAGGTTTAAGGTGTCATTCTAGGAACGGTTTCATTATATTTAGGTCATGTCATGTCTACTTGGGGAGTCATTAAGGCTTTTCAACATTGAATGTAGGCACGAGGTCCTTTCTTTCTCCTTAAGAGGCAGCAAAGAGAGGAGATTTAAGGTTTAAGGTGTCATTCTAGGCACGGTTTCATTATATTTAGGTCATGTCGTGTCTACTTGGGGAGTCATTAAGGCTTTTCAACATTGAATGTAGGTACGAGGTCCTTTCTTTCTCCTTAAAAGGCAGCAAAGAGAGGAGATTTAAGGTTTAAGGTGTCATTCTAGGCACAGTTTCATTATATTTAGGTCATGTCGTGTCTACTTGGGGAGTCATTAAGGCTTTTCAACATTGAATGTAGGCACGAGGTCCTTTCTTTCTCCTTAAGAGGCAGCAAAGAGAGGAGATTTAAGGTTTAAGGTGTCATTCTAGGCACGGTTTCATTATATTTAGGTCATGTCGTGTCTACTTGGGGAGTCATTAAGGCTTTTCAACATTGAATGTAGGCACGAGGTCCTTTCTTTCTCCTTAAGAGGCAGCAAAGAGAGGAGATTTAAGGTTTAAGGTGTCATTCTAGGCATGGTTTCATTATATTTAGGTCATGTCGTGTCTACTTGGGGAGTCATTAAGGCTTTTAAACATTGAATGTAGGCACGAGGTCCTTTCTTTCTCCTTAAGAGGCAGCAAAGAGAGGAGATTTAAGGTTTAAGGTGTCATTCTAGGCACAGTTTCATTATATTTAGGTCATGTCGTGTCTACTTGGGGAGTCATTAAGGCTTTACAACATTGAATGTAGGCACGAGGTCCTTTCTTTCTCCTTAAGAGGCAGCAAAGAGAGGAGATTTAAGGTTTAAGGTGTCATTCTAGGCACGGTTTCATTATATTTAGGTCATGTCGTGTCTACTTGGGGAGTCATTAAGGCTTTTCAACATTGAATGTAGGCACAAGGTCCTTTCTTTCTCCTTAAGAGGCAGCAAAGAGAGGAGATTTAAGGTTTAAGGTGTCATTCTAGGCACGGTTTCATTATATTTAGGTCATGTCGTGTCTACTTGGGGAGTCATTAAGGCTTTTCAACATTGAATGTAGGCACGAGGTCCTTTCTTTCTCCTTAAGAGGCAGCAAAGAGAGGAGATTTAAGGTTTAAGGTGTCATTCTAGGCACGGTTTCATTATATTTAGGTCATGTCGTGTCTACTTGGGGAGTCATTAAGGCTTTTCAACATTGAATGTAGGCACGGGTCCTTTCTTTCTCCTGACGAGGCAGGAAAGACAGGACAATTAAGGTTTAAGGTGTCATTCTAGGCACGGTTTCATTCTATTTCGGTCATGTCGTGTCTACTTGGGGAGTCATTAAGGCTTTTCAACATTGAATGTAGGCACGAGGTCCTTTCTTTCTCCTTAAGAGGCAGCAAAGAGAGGAGATTTAAGGTTTAAGGTGTCATTCTAGGCACGGTTTCATTATATTTAGGTCATGTCGTGTCTACTTGGGGAGTCATTAAGGCTTTTCAACATTGAATGTAGGCACGAGGTCCTTTCTTTCTCCTTAAGAGGCAGCAAAGAGAGGAGATTTAAGGTTTAAGGTGTCATTCTAGGCACGGTTTCATTATATTTAGGTCATGTCGTGTCTACTTGGGGAGTCATTAAGGCTTTTCAACATTGAATGTAGGCATGGGGTCCTTTCTTTCTCCTTAAGAGGCAGCAAAGAGAGGAGATTTAAGGTTTAAGGTGTCATTTTAGGCACAGTTTCATTATATTTAGGTCATGTCGTGTCGACTTGGGGAGTCATTAAGGCTTTTCAACATTGAATGTAGGCACGGGTCCTTTCTGTCTCCTGACGAGGCAGGAAAGACAGGACTATTAAGGTTTAAGGTGTCATTCTAGGCACGGTTTCATTCTATTTGGGTCATGTCGTGTCTACTTGGGGAGTCATTAAGGCTTTTCAACATTGAATGTAGGCACGAGATCCTTTCTTTCTCCTTAAGAGGCAGCAAAGAGAGGAGATTTAAGGTTTAAGGTGTCATTCTAGGCACGGTTTCATTATATTTAGGTCATGTCGTGTCTACTTGGGGAGTCATTAAGGCTTTTCAACATTGAATGTAGGCATGGGGTCCTTTCTTTCTCCTTAAGAGGCAGCAAAGAGAGGAGATTTAAGGTTTAAGGTGTCATTTTAGGCACAGTTTCATTATATTTAGGTCATGTCGTGTCGACTTGGGGAGTCATTAAGGCTTTTCAACATTGAATGTAGGCACGGGTCCTTTCTGTCTCCTGACGAGGCAGGAAAGACAGGACTATTAAGGTTTAAGGTGTCATTCTAGGCACGGTTTCATTCTATTTGGGTCATGTCGTGTCTACTTGGGGAGTCATTAAGGCTTTTCAACATTGAATGTAGGCACGAGATCCTTTCTTTCTCCTTAAGAGGCAGCAAAGAGAGGAGATTTAAGGTTTAAGGTGTCATTCTAGGCACGGTTTCATTATATTTAGGTCATGTCGTGTCTACTTGGGGAGTCATTAAGGCTTTTCAACATTGAATGTAGGCACGAGGTCCTTTCTTTCTCCTTAAGAGGCAGCAAAGAGAGGAGATTTAAGGTTTAAGGTGTCATCTAGGCACGGTTTCATTATATTTAGGTCATGTCGTGTCTACTTGGGGAGTCATTAAGGCTTTTCAACATTGAATGTAGGCACGAGGTCCTTTCTTTCTCCTTAAGAGGCAGCAAAGAGAGGAGATTTAAGGTTTAAGGTGTCATTCTAGGCACGGTTTCATTATATTTAGGTCATGTCGTGTCTACTTGGGGAGTCATTAAGGCTTTTCAACATTGAATGTAGGCACGAGGTCCTTTCTTTCTCCTTAAGAGGCAGCAAAGAGAGGAGATTTAAGGTTTAAGGTGTCATTCTAGGCACGGTTTCATTATATTTAGGTCATGTCGTGTCTACTTGGGGAGTCATTAAGGCTTTTCAACATTGAATGTAGGCACGAGGTCCTTTTTTTCTCCTTAAGAGGCAGCAAAGAGAGGAGATTTAAGGTTTAAGGTGTCATTCTAGGCACGGTTTCATTATATTTAGGTCATGTCGTGTCTACTTGGGGAGTCGTTAAGGCTTTTCAACATTGAATGTAGGCACGAGGTCCTTTCTTTCTCCTTAAGAGGCAGCAAAGAGAGGAGATTTAAGGTTTAAGGTGTCATTCTAGGCACGGTTTCATTATATTTAGGTCATGTCGTGTCTACTTGGGGAGTCATTAAGGCTTTTCAACATTGAATGTAGGCACGATGTCCTTTCTTTCTCCTTAAGAGGCAGCAAAGAGAGGAGATTTAAGGTTTAAGGTGTCATTCTAGGCACGGTTTCATTATATTTAGGTCATGTCGTGTCGACTTGGGGAGTCATTAAGGCTTTTCAACATTGAATGTAGGCACGGGTCCTTTCTTTCTCCTGACGAGGCAGGAAAGACAGGACAATTAAGGTTTAAGGTGTCATTCTAGGCACGGTTTCATTCTATTTCGGTCATGTCGTGTCTACTTGGGGAGTCATTAAGGCTTTTCAACATTGAATGTAGGCACGAGGTCCTTTCTTTCTCCTTAAGAGGCAGCAAAGAGAGGAGATTTAAGGTTTAAGGTGTCATTCTAGGCACGGTTTCATTATATTTAGGTCATGTCGTGTCTACTTGGGGAGTCATTAAGGCTTTTCAACATTGAATGTAGGCACGAGGTCCTTTCTTTCTCCTTAAGAGGCAGCAAAGAGAGGAGATTTAAGGTTTAAGGTGTCATTCTAGGCACGGTTTCATTATATTTAGGTCATGTCGTGTCTACTTGGGGAGTCATTAAGGCTTTTCAACATTGAATGTAGGCACGAGGTCCTTTCTTTCTCCTTAAGAGGCAGCAAAGAGAGGAGATTTAAGGTTTAAGGTGTCATTCTAGGCACGGTTTCATTATATTTAGGTCATGTCGTGTCTACTTGGGGAGTCATTAAGGCTTTTCAACATTGAATGTAGGCACGATGTCCTTTCTTTCTCCTTAAGAGGCAGCAAAGAGAGGAGATTTAAGGTTTAAGGTGTCATTCTAGGCACGGTTTCATTATATTTAGGTCATGTCGTGTCGACTTGGGGAGTCATTAAGGCTTTTCAACATTGAATGTAGGCACGGGTCCTTTCTTTCTCCTGACGAGGCAGGAAAGACAGGACAATTAAGGTTTAAGGTGTCATTCTAGGCACGGTTTCATTCTATTTCGGTCATGTCGTGTCTACTTGGGGAGTCATTAAGGCTTTTCAACATTGAATGTAGGCACGAGGTCCTTTCTTTCTCCTTAAGAGGCAGCAAAGAGAGGAGATTTAAGGTTTAAGGTGTCATTCTAGGCACGGTTTCATTATATTTAGGTCATGTCGTGTCTACTTGGGGAGTCATTAAGGCTTTTCAACATTGAATGTAGGCACGAGGTCCTTTCTTTCTCCTTAAGAGGCAGCAAAGAGAGGAGATTTAAGGTTTAAGGTGTCATTCTAGGCACGGTTTCATTATATTTAGGTCATGTCGTGTCTACTTGGGGAGTCATTAAGGCTTTTCAACATTGAATGTAGGCACGAGGTCCTTTCTGTCTCCTTAAGAGGCAGCAAAGAGAGGAGATTTAAGGTTTAAGGTGTCATTCTAGGCACGGTTTCATTATATTTAGGTCATGTCGTGTCTACTTGGGGAGTCATTAAGGCTTTTCAACATTGAATGTAGGCACGAGGTCCTTTCTTTCTCCTTAAGAGGCAGCAAAGAGAGGAGATTTAAGGTTTAAGGTGTCATTCTAGGCACGGTTTCATTATATTTAGGTCATGTCGTGTCTACTTGGGGAGTCATTAAGGCTTTTCAACATTGAATGTAGGCACGAGGTCCTTTCTTTCTCCTTAAGAGGCAGCAAAGAGAGGAGATTTAAGGTTTAAGGTGTCATTCTAGGCACGGTTTCATTATATTTAGGTCATGTCGTGTCTACTTGGGGAGTCATTAAGGCTTTTCAACATTGAATGTAGGCACGAGGTCCTTTCTTTCTCCTTAAGAGGCAGCAAAGAGAGGAGATTTAAGGTTTAAGGTGTCATTCTAGGCACGGTTTCATTATATTTAGGTCATGTCGTGTCTACTTGGGGAGTCATTAAGGCTTTTCAACATTGAATGTAGGCACGAGGTCCTTTCTTTCTCCTTAAGAGGCAGCAAAGAGAGGAGATTTAAGGTTTAAGGTGTCATTCTAGGCACGGTTTCATTATATTTAGGTCATGTCGTGTCTACTTGGGGAGTCATTAAGGCTTTTCAACATTGAATGTAGGCACGAGGTCCTTTCTTTCTCCTTAAGAGGCAGCAAAGAGAGGAGATTTAAGGTTTAAGGTGTCATTCTAGGCACGGTTTCATTATATTTAGGTCATGTCGTGTCTACTTGGGGAGTCATTAAGGCTTTTCAACATTGAATGTAGGCACGAGGTCCTTTCTTTCTCCTTAAGAGGCAGCAAAGAGAGGAGATTTAAGGTTTAAGGTGTCATTCTAGGCACGGTTTCATTATATTTAGGTCATGTCGTGTCGACTTGGGGAGTCATTAAGGCTTTTCAACATTGAATGTAGGCACGGGTCCTTTCTTTCTCCTGACGAGGCAGGAAAGACAGGACAATTAAGGTTTAAGGTGTCATTCTAGGCACGGTTTCATTCTATTTCGGTCATGTCGTGTCTACTTGGGGAGTCATTAAGGCTTTTCAACATTGAATGTAGGCACGAGGTCCTTTCTTTCTCCTTAAGAGGCAGCAAAGAGAGGAGATTTAAGGTTTAAGGTGTCATTCTAGGCACGGTTTCATTATATTTAGGTCATGTCGTGTCTACTTGGGGAGTCATTAAGGCTTTTCAACATTGAATGTAGGCACGAGGTCCTTTCTTTCTCCTTAAGAGGCAGCAAAGAGAGGAGATTTAAGGTTTAAGGTGTCATTCTAGGCACGGTTTCATTATATTTAGGTCATGTCGTGTCTACTTGGGGAGTCATTAAGGCTTTTCAACATTGAATGTAATAATAATAATAATAATAATAATAATAATAATACTTTATTTAATGAGGGTAACACAGTTAGTTACACTAATCTTCCCTGTGGCCCTCAACAATCATACATTGAACATGAAATTCAACAATGTAATTAAACATTAAAATATAAAACAAGCATTCACATAATGTTTATAAATGCAATGACAGAAACTTTTCCATTCGTCTGTAACCTAGCCCCAGAAGGCCCGTGTAGGCACGATGTCCTTTCTTTCTCCTTAAGAGGCAGCAAAGAGAGGAGATTTAAGGTTTAAGGTGTCATTCTAGGCACGGTTTCATTATATTTAGGTCATGTCGTGTCTACTTGGGGAGTCATTAAGGCTTTTCAACATTGAATGTAGGCACGAGGTCCTTTCTTTCTCCTTAAGAGGCAGCAAAGAGAGGAGATTTAAGGTTTAAGGTGTCATTCTAGGCACGGTTTCATTATATTTAGGTCATGTCGTGTCTACTTGGGGAGTCATTAAGGCTTTCCAACATTGAATGTAGGCATGAGGTCCTTTCTTTCTCCTTAAGAGGCAGCAAAGAGAGGAGATTTAAGGTTTAAGGTGTCATTCTAGGCACGGTTTCATTATATTTAGGTCATGTCGTGTCTACTTGGGGAGTCATTAAGGCTTTTCAACATTGAATGTAGGCACGATGTCCTTTCTTTCTCCTTAAGAGGCAGCAAAGAGAGGAGATTTAAGGTTTAAGGTGTCATTCTAGGCACGGTTTCATTATATTTAGGTCATGTCGTGTCTACTTGGGGAGTCATTAAGGCTTTTCAACATTGAATGTAGGCACGAGGTCCTTTCTTTCTCCTTAAGAGGCAGCAAAGAGAGGAGATTTAAGGTTTAAGGTGTCATTCTAGGCACGGTTTCATTATATTTAGGTCATGTCGTGTCTACTTGGGGAGTCATTAAGGCTTTTCAACATTGAATGTAGGCACGAGGTCCTTTCTTTCTCCTTAAGAGGCAGCAAAGAGAGGAGATTTAAGGTTTAAGGTGTCATTCTAGGCACGGTTTCATTATATTTAGGTCATGTCGTGTCTACTTGGGGAGTCATTAAGGCTTTTCAACATTGAATGTAGGCACGAGGTCCTTTGTTTCTCCTTAAGAGGCAGCAAAGAGAGGAGATTTAAGGTTTAAGGTGTCATTCTAGGCACGGTTTCATTATATTTAGGTCATGTCGTGTCTACTTGGGGAGTCATTAAGGCTTTTCAACATTGAATGTAGGCACGAGGTCCTTTCTTTCTCCTTAAGAGGCAGCAAAGAGAGGAGATTTAAGGTTTAAGGTGTCATTCTAGGCACGGTTTCATTATATTTAGGTCATGTCGTGTCTACTTGGGGAGTCATTAAGGCTTTTCAACATTGAATGTAGGCACGGGTCCTTTCTTTCTCCTGACGAGGCAGGAAAGACAGGACAATTAAGGTTTAAGGTGTCATTCTAGGCACGGTTTCATTCTATTTCGGTCATGTCGTGTCTACTTGGGGAGTCATTAAGGCTTTTCAACATTGAATGTAGGCACGAGGTCCTTTCTTTCTCCTTAAGAGGCAGCAAAGAGAGGAGATTTAAGGTTTCAGGTGTCATTCTAGGCACGGTTTCATTATATTTAGGTCATGTCGTGTCTACTTGGGGAGTCATTAAGGCTTTTCAACATTGAATGTAGGCACGAGGTCCTTTCTTTCTCCTTAAGAGGCAGCAAAGAGAGGAGATTTAAGGTTTAAGGTGTCATTCTAGGCACGGTTTCATTATATTTAGGTCATGTCGTGTCTACTTGGGGAGTCATTAAGGCTTTTCAACATTGAATGTAATAATAATAATAATAATAATAATAATACTTTATTTAATGAGGGTAACACAGTTAGTTACACTAATCTTCCCTGTGGCCCTCAACAATCATACATTGAACATGAAATTCAACAATGTAATTAAACATTAAAATATAAAACAAGCATTCACATAATGTTTATAAATGCAATGACAGAAACTTTTCCATTCGTCTGTAACCTAGCCCCAGAAGGCCCGTGTAGGCACGATGTCCTTTCTTTCTCCTTAAGAGGCAGCAAAGAGAGGAGATTTAAGGTTTAAGGTGTCATTCTAGGCACGGTTTCATTATATTTAGGTCATGTCGTGTCTACTTGGGGAGTCATTAAGGCTTTTCAACATTGAATGTAATAATAATAATAATAATAATAATAATAATAATAATACTTTATTTAATGAGGGTAACACAGTTAGTTACACTAATCTTCCCTGTGGCCCTCAACAATCATACATTGAACATGAAATTCAACAATGTAATTAAACATTAAAATATAAAACAAGCATTCACATAATGTTTATAAATGCAATGACAGAAACTTTTCCATTCGTCTGTAACCTAGCCCCAGAAGGCCCGTGTAGGCACGATGTCCTTTCTTTCTCCTTAAGAGGCAGCAAAGAGAGGAGATTTAAGGTTTAAGGTGTCATTCTAGGCACGGTTTCATTATATTTAGGTCATGTCGTGTCTACTTGGGGAGTCATTAAGGCTTTTCAACATTGAATGTAGGCACGAGGTCCTTTCTTTCTCCTTAAGAGGCAGCAAAGAGAGGAGATTTAAGGTTTAAGGTGTCATTCTAGGCACGGTTTCATTATATTTAGGTCATGTCGTGTCTACTTGGGGAGTCATTAAGGCTTTTCAACATTGAATGTAGGCATGAGGTCCTTTCTTTCTCCTTAAGAGGCAGCAAAGAGAGGAGATTTAAGGTTTAAGGTGTCATTCTAGGCACGGTTTCATTATATTTAGGTCATGTCGTGTCTACTTGGGGAGTCATTAAGGCTTTTCAACATTGAATGTAGGCACGATGTCCTTTCTTTCTCCTTAAGAGGCAGCAAAGAGAGGAGATTTAAGGTTTAAGGTGTCATTCTAGGCACGGTTTCATTATATTTAGGTCATGTCGTGTCTACTTGGGGAGTCATTAAGGCTTTTCAACATTGAATGTAGGCATGAGGTCCTTTCTTTCTCCTTAAGAGGCAGCAAAGAGAGGAGATTTAAGGTTTAAGGTGTCATTCTAGGCACGGTTTCATTATATTTAGGTCATGTCGTGTCTACTTGGGGAGTCATTAAGGCTTTTCAACATTGAATGTAGGCACGATGTCCTTTCTTTCTCCTTAAGAGGCATCAAAGAGAGGAGATTTAAGGTTTAAGGTGTCATTCTAGGCACGGTTTCATTATATTTAGGTCATGTCGTGTCTACTTGGGGAGTCATTAAAGCTTTTCAACATTGAATGTAGGCACGAGGTCCTTTCTTTCTCCTTAAGAGGCAGCAAAGAGAGGATATTTAAGGTTTAAGGTGTCATTCTAGGCACGGTTTCATTATATTTAGGTCATGTCGTGTCTACTTGGGGATCTCGGTTGCGGCGACATTCTTTCGGGCGATGTTTTCCATTGCCTCTCACCTCTGATCTATGTGAGAAAGTAGTCAGTGGCTTCGAAAGAATGTTGTGTAAGTACTGGTGTGGGAAAGCCAGGAAAACATGGGTAGGTGCACTGACCGCCGTGATATGACCAAAGCTGTTGAAAGCGGCGTTAAACTCCAAACAAAAATACTTGGGGAGTCATTAAGGCTTTTCAACATTGAATGTAGGCACGAGGTCCTTTCTTTCTCCTTAAGAGGCAGCAAAGAGAGGAGATTTAAGGTTTAAGGTGTCATTCTAGGCACGGTTGCATTCTATTTAGGTCATGTCGTGTCTACTTGGGGAGTCATTAAGGCTTTTCAACATTGAATGTAGGCACGAGGTCCTTTCTTTCTCCTTAAGAGGCAGCAAAGAGAGGAGATTTAAGGTTTAAGGTGTCATTCTAGGCACGGTTTCATTATATTTAGGTCATGTCGTGTCTACTTGGGGAGTCATTAAGGCTTTTCAACATTGAATGTAG
>JASEVX010000008.1:76359450-76506631 GCA_031761405.1 Serripes groenlandicus | reverse complement strand
TAAATTCCTTTTTTTTTTTATTATAATTCATCGATAAAACAACATTTTAAATCAATACAGTTTAATATTGACTTTGTAATTATAAATAGTACAATGAAATCGTGCAATAAATGGGGGGGGGGGGGGGGGGGGGGGCATTTTACTATGGCCATGGTAAAGTGACCCCCCCCCCCCCCCAAATTCCTTTTTTTATATTATAATAATTACCGATAAAACTAAATTTTAAATCAATACAGTTTATTATCGACTTTGTAATTATAAAAAGTACAATGAAATAGCATACAGTGAAACAAATAGGGGGGTCATTTTACTATGGCCATAGTAAAGTGACCCCCCCACACACACATATTTATCTTAATTATTTTAAGTTCATCATAATTGACTGGTTACGCTATATTGTGTTTCCAAACAGTCTATTGTGCACTGAATTATTGCAAATACTACATTAAATAAAAGCGCTGAAGGCACTGAATTTGTTTGGGTACATAAAACTGTCCAAACATTTGCCTTTGCATAGATGTGTGATTTATATACTATGCATTGTTTATAAATATTACAACTTCGGGTAAAAGAATAAATGACGCATCTGTTAAAATTAAATGCCATTTTAGTTGTCTATAAAAATAAATCATGAGACATACATGTGAATATTATATTTAATTTCCAAGTTTCAAAAGACATGTAAAACAAATGGATAACCATTATGGCCCCGACTCACTCATTTAGGTATTTACCAATTTTTGTTACAAAAAAAATCACAATTGACCAGTGTTTTACTAAAATCTTACTCAAAAGCTTCCTGCTTAACAAGAGATTTTTCAAGTTTTCACTATAGCCATATAAGGCAAAATAGCCCTGCCCCCTGGCGGCCATGTTTTTCGACCAATCAACATGGCTTGGAGGAATCTGATAGATGGTTTCCCAAAGAACATTTCTACAAAAAGAATTGAAAATTGGCCAAACACTTTCGGAGGAGAAGATTTTTCAAGTTTTTACTATAGCCATATTAGGCAAAAAAGCCCCGCACGCTGGCGGCCATGTTTTTCGACCAATCAACTTGGCTGGAAGGAATCTGATAGATGGTCACCCTTGGAACATTTCTACAAAATTATTTGAAAATCGGCCTCACACTTTTGGAGGAGAAGATTTTTTTGAGTTTACACTATAGCCATATAAGGCAACAAGAGGGCCATGATGGCCCTGGAATCGCTCACCTGTTTTTTTTTTTCACTTTAGCTATATAAGCCCCGCCCCCTGGCAGCCATAGTTTCCGACCAATCAACTTGGCTTGAAGGAATCTGATAAAGGGTCACCCTAGGAACATTTCTACAAAATGATTTAAAAATCAGCCTGACACTTTCGGTGGAGAAGATTTTTTAAGTTTTCACTTTGGCCATATAAGGCAAAAAAGCCCCGCCCCCTGGCTGCCATGTTTTTCGACCAATCAACATGGCTTGAAGGAATCTGATAGAGGGTCACCCAAGGAACATTTCTAGATAATTATTTGAAAATCGGCCCGACACTTATGGAGAAGAAGATTTTTTAAGTTTTCACTATAGCCATAAAAGGCAAAATAGCCCCGCCCCCCTGGCGGCCATGCTTTTTCACCAATCAACATGGCTTGAAGGAATCTGATAGAGGATCACCCAAGGAACATTTCTACAGAATTATTTGAAAATCGGCCTGACACTTTTGGAGGACAAGATTTTTTAAGTTTGCACTATAGCCTAATAAGGCAAAATAGCCCCGCCCCCCCTGGCGGCCATGTTTTTCGACCAATCAACATGGCTTGAAGGAATCTGATAGAGGGTCACCCAAGGAACATTTCTACAAAATTATTTGAAAATCGGCCTGTCACTTTTGGAGGAGAAGATTTTTTAAGTTTGCACTATAGCCATATTGGCAAAATAGCCCCCCCCCCCCCCCTGGGGGCCATGTTTTTCGACCAATCAACATGGCTTGAAGGAATCTGATAGAGGGTCACCCAAGGATCATTTCTACAAAATAATTTGAAAATCGGCCTGACACTTTGGGAGGAGAAGATTTTTAAGAATGTTTTTTTCATTTCGTTGCCATGGAAACCAGAATTCTGCATGGATCCCAAAATTTTTAAGGAATTCTGGTGAGGACATTGCGAGGATGCTTTCTGTGAAGTTTCATCCCAGTTGACCCACCGGTTACAGAGGAGAAAATGTTGACGGACGACGGACAACGGACGCCGGACATAGGGCGATCACAATAACTCACCCTGAGCACTTCGTGCACAGGTGAGCTAAAAAGGCCCCGCTCCCTGGCGGCCAAGGAACACTTCTTTAAAATAATTTGGAAATCTGCCAACCAGTTTGGTAGAAGAAGTTATTTTATTTTCGTTGCCATGGAAACCATAATTCTGCATGAATCACAAACATTTGAAGGAATTCTGGTGAGGTCAATGAGAGGATGCTTTCTGTGAAGTTTCATCCCAATTGACCCACTCGTTACTGAGGAGAAGATGTTGACGGACGACAGACGCCGGACAAAAGGAGATCACAATAACTAACTTTCAGCAATGAAATGAAAGAGTAATTGAAATCATGTAGAAAATATTGTGGAAAAAGGCAGTACTAATAATTTTATATGAGCACTTTAAAAGAAACATGCTTTAGACTTCAGAGGCTTTTGAATTCATTTGCATTATAAAAGGATTAAATGCTCCGGCAGAGAAAACCAATACCTGTGCCGTCCCCATTTTACTCTACAGTATACACCTAAGCTGGCCGCTGTTTCCTTTAAAGGGTGTTTAAGCTTGCCAAATCAATTAAGGATGCGTGACCATACACTGTTAATTACCATTGTGTACGAGTGTCATTCCAAACAAATTATAAATGTAACCCCTTTTCCCAATAAACCTATCATATACATTTATGTATTTGTAACTTGGCGGGATGTGTCGATACCGTCATGGTACAATGTGATATATGCACAAATTGGTTTCACAAATCTTGTGTTAATGCACCTGTGGATAGTTTTTACTTATAACAGCCTTCAAATACAAATTTGGTTTATACGACGGTAAAGAAAGGTTATGGGAATTAAGAAATTGTTTAAATAAGCAAATTCTCCTTTTCCCACAATGTTTTCAATATATGTTGCTTTTTACTGTTTACACAGCAAGAAAAAAACATTTAAATTATTTGTTATAGATTAGTATTATTGTTGTATATATATATACAAGAGAAAGTTGATGCAACGCATCAATGTCGCCGGAAATGCATACTGCAGTTATGCATAACACTAACATTATAGTAGTTGAATAAACAGTTATCAACTGAGGGGCATATTGGAACATCAGGGGCGGGGTCAAGTGAAAATGTGTCATAACTTGCATTGTTTTGTCAACGAAGTGAATGATAATTGAAGCCTTTCATTGTTTATGATCAATCTCCATTCCAAAGTAGGTTGACCATACACACAGCCAACTAATTATTGATCATACACAGTAATGGAAATGAGTAATCTTGACAATCATTAGTCTTAGTCTAACCCTATACAGTGCTTTCATTAAGGAATAATTATAAGATTTGTGAATTCCACATACACTTTTCAAGATGTTTGTTAGAATATTTGAATTCTATCATTTATCAATAAAACCACAAAACAGACAATTTAAGATTTGCATGCAATAGCACGTCATTTTATGTTTCCCCTATTAAAGTCAACATTGGACACCTTTGCAGCAATTTACTTTTAAAACAATGAGATAAGGGTTAAATCGCTGAAGACATGAGTTTTCTCTTTTTCTCAAAATGATATTAGCTTGGCATCCTAATTATATCATACCTTAACAAAGGATGAAATTTAATCCAATATTTACAAATAAGACACATTTAAAATTGTCAAGGACGAAATAATTTTGTACGAAAGACCCGATTCGTGACCTACATTCTTCTTCGCAGATGTGTCGTTCTTGAAACTCTCTTTATAGGCAGAGAGTGTTCGTTCAAAGTCATTTTTCTATTAAAACCAGTTTTATCTCGGTTTGTTCTTTTCTTCATTTGTTTTGAACCAAATAAACATTTTAAATCACCTATAATTTACTATTTGTAAGTGAGTGTAAAGAGCTGCTCTCTGCAAAGGAGATTGATCTACGCAGTTGGTATTCGCGAGTCACGCGATCAACAGTTTTAGCTTAGAAACAGTTCATATTTTAGATATACATGGATAAACATTATAAAATGAATTCCTCACAAATCAAGACATCTCTTTGAACATGAAAATAACATTCAGTAAATTAAGATTGCTATTTTAAAGGAGAATTCGACGTGAATTTTACTTGATATTGACACAAAACAGTCTGCTTGCTGCAAGTCTCATGAGGACGGTTTTGTCTTCGTAAATAAAACCCCCCAAAAAGAGATGCGAGTCAAAATAAAGAAACTACTAATACTTAAAACATCGGAATATTTATTTCATTTTAGATGTGTCATAACTTAGTGTTTTTAAACAAACGCAATTGTAATATATGTTCAAGACATTTAAATTTGTTTTTTTCTAATAATAACTCCTCCTCCCATGTAATTTCCGAAAACCTATTAAAAATAGAAGTCGCGGGCTTCTGCCCGGCGACTAATAATTACTAGAAACAAATTAAGATTAAAAGTGTTGTATATATATATATATATATACTTATTGTTTATTTGTTATTTAAATTGTTCTGCCCCTTCCAAGTACCCTACATAATAGAATGTTGCATGGATCATTTGCCTCGTAGTATGGCACATGGAAAACTGTTGAAAGTTACAAAGTAGAAAATGAAGAGGCCAAACAATAACTAGAATGACCCTTTAATCGATTGTAAAGGAGAGGATATAATTGAAGCAAAACCTATGGCTAGTTACTAGCAACCTATTCTATTCTTGCAATGTTTTCAAATTTCGTCCGCTGTAGATACTTCAAAAGACATTTACTTGTCGGAAAATCAATCCATCAATTCGCGTTATTGATATCTATAGATATGATATAAAGAGGAAAGTCGTTAAAACACTTTACAAAGAGATTCTATTTCAGCATGATCTTGACTTTTGTTTTAATCTATATCACTGATAAAAGCAATCAAACACATTATATATTTACAAAGAAAACCCCGGATATGATCATATGTAACAAATTATACACATTTGCCCATCTTTAATTAAACATTTTTTACAACAAATCATAGCGTCCGCAGATTTGCTCTATATTCTATAGCGTCCGCATTTTCCCTCTATATTGCATTTGTCCGCATTTTCCCTCTATAATGTATTTGTCCGCAGATCGCGTCCGCACTTTAGACCCTCCCCCCATAGCGTTGTATTTATAAATAGAATTCGACGATCACGATTTCTCTGCAAATGTGTTGCCCTCATTTTAAATGCATTTTATGACGCACATATTTGCTTTTTTAATTCTTTATACTATATTTATATGGCCGACAAGGCACAAAGAAAACATTTTCAATTCTGTTTTTATCTACATTTTCAATGCGTGATTGAAAATTCAAATACCGTATCTGGAGCTTAAATCGGAAATAGTTCTCCCTCTAGCAGTTCACTCATTGAGATTTATAAATCTCTCCGCGTTCATGTTTTAAAATACAATGTTTCATTTTATTTACAAATTCTCTTTGAGTGTAAGAACCACATAAGAAAACAAAGACGATATAAATATATCATTATTTCAAATATCGTGATACATTTGAAAAGTAAGAGCAAGTATTGAGTACTACTTTCACGCGTATGAAATTTAGGGAATTTTCCATAAGACGTATGGCTTCAGAATTTCAGCTATCACTAAATTTGTTTGTTCCAAACAAATAAAAAGGAATAAGACGGAAAAAATAGGGGGGGGGGGGGGGGGGGGGGGGGGGGCCGGGGGTCATTTTACAATAGGGCGGGTCATTTTACAATAGCGGTAAAACGACCCGCGGGTCATTTAACCGCGGGGGTCATAATACTATACGACACCGGCATGACCCTTTATTCAAACTTGACCTAGATATCATTCAGCTCAACATTCTGACTAAATATCAAGCTGCTGAAGCAAAAATTGCGGCCTCTGGAGTGTTTATGAGATTTTCCTTCAATTTGACCTAGTGACCTACTTTTTAACCCGACATGACCCATGTTCGAACTTGACCTACATATCATCAAGTTGAAAATGTGGCCTCCAGAGTGTTAACAAGATTTCGCTTCAATTTGACCTAGTGACCTCGTGGGGGAATTTATATTTTTAGGGGAAAAACTATGCTTATTTTCCGAGGGGAAGGGGCCGTTAATTGGCCCCTTTTATATAAGGTAAAAAAAACCTGATACGTAAACAATAGCTTATACTTATACTTGGAAAATTGCCATTATTTGCCAAAAAATGCGGCATCCAAAGTGTTAACAAGATTTTCCTTCCATTTGACCTAGTGACTTAGTTTTTGACCCGGCATAACCCATATTCGAACTTGACCTACATATCATCAAGACAAACATTCTGATAAAGTTTCAACATGCTCAAGTTGAAAATGTGGCCTCCAGTGTTAACAAGATTTCCCTTCAATTTGACCTAGTGACCTAGTTTTTGACCTCATATGGCCCAGTTTCGAACTTGTCCAAGATTTTATGGAGATGATCGTTCTGATAAACTTTCATGAAGATTGGATGCAAAATGTAGCCCGTAGAGTGTTAACAAGCTCAAATGTTGACGATGCACGACGCACGACGCACGGACGCCGGACAAAATGTGATCACAATAGCTAACCTTGCACTTCGTGCATAGGTGAGCTAAAAAGCAAAACAAACTCACATGTTCACCGTTCTTTGACAGAGCTAGGAGGTCAAATCAAAGGGGACCCTTATCCCGCACTGAATTGTACTTTCAATTTCAGAAAATACAGCATGTTCTGAAAATGGCTCTTAATGTGTCAACATAGCTAAAAGCAAACACTATTTTTTATTATAAATCAGTCAAAGGTTATTCAACTTAATAAACAGCACTTTCAACTTCCAACAAAATCATTATTGTCCATAGGAGACAACTTCAATCCCATATATTCATCTGAAATTCGCCGGACAAAATTGTCTGCCCAGCAAGCCAATCCGTTTTACTTCCCTTTGACCTAAATCAAATTCTGTTTTTCGATAAACAGCATACTTTTTACATTTTAGTATATGGCCGTCTATTGCGGACTAACAAACACAATTTCAATCAATTTGGTTGAATGGTTATGGAAAAGTAGCAATTTCCCTTTAAATACCCTCCGTGCACTGTGCTATTCTGTACACTTATAATAGGATGGCCTCCCTTGACCAAAAATAGAATTTTTTAATTCTTAAAAAGGGACTTATAAATCCAACCTCGAATGGTTTTTTTGTTAGTTTTCAGTCTGTTTGGGTGTTTTTAACATGTCAAATGCTCTAGTAGTCATTGAAAACTTAAATGTGCTGATGTTAATTAACATTCAACATTGACATAGCCCACATTTGCTTTAAAATTTCATTCTTTTTCACATTATTTTACATGTATCATACATTCAAAAGTCAGTTTTGGCATAAATCTGTTCCAGATGTTAGCAGCAATGTCTCATAGGTATTTCCTACACTGTTATCTTATCATTTTTTAATTTTGTGAACACCTGAGCACTGTGAGCAGGTCCAGTCCTTGAGATAAGGGACTCTCAAATGTGCTAGTCTAATAGGTTTTATGACATATTGACTTCCATGGAAGGGGCTCTTTGTGTCTTAGACATGACTCAGTCTATAGTAAGCATTAAAACAGGATACAATCCGATACATACTTATTTGTTCATAAAAATTGAGTTTTTGGAGGTTTTTCATCATGAAAGGTGATAAGAAAAGGAGAAAACCCATGTTCAAACTTGGCAATAAATGTAGGTTGGGACGTCAAAGTGTTTTTAAATTGACTCCTAACAGTGAATATGTAAGACCGACTGTGGAAGAGGCTGAATTAATGGATGTAGACCCAGTTGTTCATGATGCAATGGCATCTACGTCAACTTCAACAGACCAGAAACTAGACGTCATGTTGTTGCGCCCAAGACTCAAACAGCCAGAGTACAAGTGTACTGGAAGCAGAAACACAAGTTATTTGGGGCGAGTACACATTATACAGCATAGAAATATACCTTTAAACTGACATTGACTTGATTTCTGCAATTTTGAGAGATAATTAAGGAGTTCAAGTTTATCGTCAAAGGGAGATAACTCGGTAGACCTTATGCACTCAAAGCTAATTCAAGAGGTTTTCAGTTCACCCATGATATTCCATATACAGACTAATTCAAACCCAAAGCAGATGAAGGAAATACAATGAAATTGAGTCAATCCATAGGTTAACTTGGAGAGAGAAAACGTCCTGCGAAAAGGAGATATTGCTCAATATAATCATATCCACCTTTTCCCGCAATAATTTCAAATTATGCCTGATGCAGAGGTGTTTTCATACGAGAATAGGTCATGTAAATTAACCAAAATGAGGAAATAGACTTGTTTTTATACTCAATTTCAGCCAGGAGCATGACTGCTACAAAATATTTCACGTCGCAAAGCTCTTAAGAGATGTTTAATATGGTCAATTTGGAGAACAGGGCCAGTTTTCCAAACTGTCGAGGGAATCTCACATTCAACAAGAACAATGAAAACCGAAGAGGTCTCGTTTGGAGGGAGAGAATGGCATATTAAACATGATTATATGTGTCTAAAAAGCTCAAGGTTTACACAAAGATATCTTCCCCAACAAAGAGACGAGGTCGCAAGATGGCTACAGCAAATCTGAGCTTAAATATAGCGTTGACTCAAACCCCGATTGGGGGATCTAGTATCGTTGGACTTTTTGCTGGTGGAAATATTGGGGGCCCATCACATCAGGGCGTAACAAACAGTAGCAAAGCAGCTAGTGAAGTCATTGTTGCTGAGAATAAGGCTGACATGTCCAAACGACTGCAGCAGTTGCGAAAAATTAACCGGTGGCAAGGTCGGCCGGAAAATGAGATTCCTGTGCAGGTAGACGGCGTATATAACAACAACCTTTATTCTGGAGTTGGAAGAACCCGATTTCAGCCCGCAACCCAGTGCATTGTAACAGTGGCGGAAAATATTACCCCACGTAAGCAATTGGTGGCAGTCGAGGCAGTCAGTAAATTATGCTTCAAGCATGGTTTTCACACAAATGAGGATGTAGGGCAATGTGATATTCAGGACGGTAAATGTTCAGCAACTGTCAGTTTGGAGACAAATATTGAGGATGAGCAACAATGGGCCGAAACATGCTTCCGCAACCTTAAAAATGATAGCATGGAGGTAAAATTTGTCACCACAGATGGAAATGGAAAATCGTTTCAGGCGGCACACCAGCTCCACGTGTCTGTATATATATACAAAAACTGTTCCTGTGCACCAACTTGACACAAGGCATCTCGGTGCTATAATCAGCGAAAGTACATCAAATCATCAAACAAGGTTACCACAATCATGCCAGAGAAAACCAAACCATAACGGCAGTCACACAAAACAGGTTCGCATTAGACATGAGCAAACGCTGTCAGGCTGAACTTCATTATATCATCAAGAAGAAATCGAAAAATATCCTAGATGACACACGCGTCATGATGTTCACTATTTATAAAGCAATGCTTTGCAGGGAATCACAGTCTGTGCAGGATCAATTCAGCAGTGTGCAAAGGGGAAACGAATAATAACTAGCCTTTCAACAGTATTTTTCTATTCAGCACAATCAAAATAGACATAAAGAAGGAGGAGAACAAGAAAATCTTCATGGAGATGATTGAATATCGCCTTGGAGATGAAATGGTCCAACTAACCAGGGTTAATACCAACACACAAAAAGTTGAGGGGACAAATAGAGCCATTAAACGTTCCTTACCCAAAGACAAGACGTTTGACAGGAACTTCCAGTCACATGCACACAGTGCCCTACACTTTGTTAATAATGGACCCGGAAATTCCTTGCGCAAACTTTGTTCTGCTGGCGGATGTGCAATTCCTTTAGGAAGTAGTGCTGACCGTCAGCTAGAGTCACTCCAAACTTACTCTGAAGAGAAGAAACACGCAAAAAGTCCATGGAATTCCAATTGAAGCGTAAGCTACAAAGACAGTGGCTATTCAAACTGTACGAAAAGCATCGTGAGCAGAAAAATTATGTGAAAAATCAACTGACGGCGCATATATACGAAAAACACGGACTAAGACCCAAAATGTGCCACACATTATACAAGTCGGGGCCAACACTGACCATGATGGATATGCTCAGAAACAAATGAAGTTGAGGCGAAGAAGTGTACCTACATCAGAAGATGCATGCAGGCTCGTGCCCAAGGCAGGACCCTCTGGCCACACACTGACGACGCGCAGTGTTAACATAATTGGGTTCAACGGTAAGATGACCTTCTTTTTATGC
Source organism: Serripes groenlandicus (assembly GCA_031761405.1). Taxonomy (NCBI): domain Eukaryota; kingdom Metazoa; phylum Mollusca; class Bivalvia; order Cardiida; family Cardiidae; genus Serripes; species Serripes groenlandicus. Next base: position 76,496,194 of record JASEVX010000008.1, on the reverse strand, counting down.
ATCTCATATTGTGACAGAGGTGACTGACATCCATGCAATTTCCATGTGTGTCAACCTCTACCAGCTCGGACCCATGTCTAATCATCAAGATCAACCGCTGATCACGGGTCTGTGTACATCTGCCATCAGGCCAAGTAACCCTCTTGGCAGGATAACCATCTCTGTCTGTGTAACCCATTCACTCCAGGCATTCTGATCCTCCCCGGATGTCCCAGAGTGTTTTTCTACGGCATTCTCCAGCTTTAGCAAAAATTTGTATGAATATTCCATTTAATAAAGGTTTGATGAGGAATGTCTCAAAATTTCGTCTGTATACAAGGAGTACAAAAGATGAAAATGAGCGAAAAGGGGGAAAAAGTACTGAAAACTAAGCCCTGCTTTAGGTCGAAGGGAAATAAATCATTTACCATAGGCGACCATTATAGCATTATGGGTTATGGTTCGTTACTAGCAAATGAATTAACACATATACCTGTATCAAACTAAAGTTCATTCTTAGAACTACCAAAAAAGCAAAACAAACTCACAAGTTCATCATTTTTTGACAAAGCTAGAAGGTCGAATCAAAGGTGACCCTTATCCCGCACTGAATTTTACTTTCAATTTCAGAAAATACAGCATATTCTGAAAATGGCTCTGAATGTGTCAACATAGCTAAGGCCTAAATTAAAATTACGTTTGTTTGCCCTTTACCGACCGACCCAAAGAAATCGCACCGACCCAAATTAATTTTATTGCAAAAAGATTTTTTTTATTTTGCTCTATTGTTGCTTCGCTAATTTGTAATCTCGCGAGACAGTTAAAAGGATAGATTCATCCAATGGAATCGCTTTCTACTTGAAGAAATAACACCACGTGATATTTTTGCAGGCAAAACAGATCACGTGATTTTTTTTTCACGCGCTTTAAGCTTGCATACTCAAAAATGACCCCCAAAAATAACATCTGTGCGTCCATATATGGACACAATGTCGGTATTAAATCGAAGTCCATTCTATAATCTCGGTTTTCCAAAAATCTATATTTAACTTTGTCCTAATCCTGCACCAAAACATGCAAAAATTCCGACGCTTCCAGGGTCGAATCTGGTGTATGTAATGTTTGTCGACGAGATTTGTACAGCCAATTTGCCCAGGGTATCATATATTTTATGAATAGCCTGGGTACCGAGGATGAGTATAAGAGTGACCGTGGACATATTATGATGAGAGTGTCATTGGACTTGTATAAAACTCAAGGATAAAAGTTAGACTATAGTTGATTTAAAACAGATTTGTGAGTACCAAATTTTGTTCTTGAAATATATAGAAAATGCAATGATTCTTTGTATAAGATTGAAATTGTCAGGCAAACCTAATCCTTTAATAACCTAATACATAAATAATTCAACCTGGTTACACCTATATTCAATCAAAGGGGGCCAGCACGTATTTTTAGCTATATATAGTGTAAATATAGATATTTACACTATATATAGCTAAAAATTCGTGCTGGCCCCCTTTGACAAGTTTGTATTCAATCAAAGTTCATTATCAAAACTACCAAAAAGCAACAAACTCACATGCTGTCCAACCTTTTTTTGTTTAGCTATGACGTCAAATCAAAGGTCACCCTTATATATCCCAGTGAAAATGGCTCCTAAGCTGTCAATGAAGCTAACAAGAGCTGTCGGAGGACAGCGCAATCGACTATTTCACCGGTCCGCTGAGATAATGGACTCTAATGTAGTTGCATGCAAAACATTAACCACAATTTCTTAGTGGGTGATAATTTGCATTATATGCAGGATAGTGTTATTTAACATGATTATTTCCATAGGTCAGTGTGGGGAAACAACTTTTTCACGTGACACACAAATGGTAACGTACACACAGGAAGTAGGACAAAAGAGCATATTTCTACGTTATTAACTCGCTCCCAAATTAGAGACCTAGCCTACCGACTGCACCAATTCATTTATATAAGCTTTCCGAAAATGTATGTATTGTCTTTCAGAACGTTTTACTTTTTGAGAACATTCAAACAATATTTTCCAAAATTGGCATGCCAACGTACACACTCTTGACCAATTTGTTATGAAAACGTCCCAAAATACCGTAACTTTTCGTTGCAAGTGTTTTGATGTGGCCTTCTCGATGTAAAAGAAGATTCTACTCTTCTTAGATACTTTTAATTGCCGGATTTTAGATGAAAATATCAAAACAAGTGGCACTGTAAAAATGTCAACGTGCACACTCGTGAAATGTTTTGTTATGTTATGTCAACGTACACACTTCTAACGTTTTAAGGTGTAATTCTTAACTTGATACAATGATATGTACATGTTAACGTATTTTATCGTCTGAAATATATTACAAGAAGAATTTTGATGCAAAGCATCAGCCGCGCATGATTTTGAAGCATGAGTTAAAGGAAGCAGATGCAGTACAGTACATTTAAATAACCTGTGCAAGCAGACAGGATGTAATTATTTCGAACAAGAAGGCCAAATGTCCCTTTATGTTAAACAAGAAGGCCAAGATGTGCCTATATTGCTCACCTGGCTACCGTAGCCTATATAAAAAGGTTACCAAGAGCAGAAAGGGTCAATATTGACGTAGGGATTAAACGTTTTATATGCTACGATCTATGTGATATTCAGCATGTGAAGTTTAGTCGTGAAATGACAAGTTTAGTCCTGAAACCATTTGGTTTCCGTATTTCTTAAAATTCAGTGCAACTATAATGTGTCATACAAGCTGAAGTTTCTCATGTGTTTTTTTTTACCAATAAACTGTTTTAAATCCTCTTACTAGATCCATTAGATAAAAAACAAACATACATGCTTAAATATTAACATATATTAAGGTTTATTGCCTCTAGTTATAACTTAAGTGTGACACAGGAAAGAGAAACGGGGGGGGGGGGTCTATTCTCCTTCAAGTTTAGCAGAAGTATGATAGCAAAAGCGGAAGTATATACACAAAAAATTAAAAAAAAAAGAAGATATTTATAATCAAGATTGAGCATTATGAAAGTTCACATGTATAGTCAACATACATATAGTAAGAACTATTAAGTCTGTTTTGTTTGTTTGTAATGTCACATTAATTGTTTTGAACATGCCAGTAGAAAACTGAAAAATAAACATTTTATGAAAATGGTCAAGTCAGTTCCCCAAGAACAAAGAGCGAAAACCAGTTGGTACGAATCGTTCATCTCGAACGAAACATGAAAAACCGGGTACGAATCCAATGAATTTTAGAAATCAGATGAAATCGTGAAAACAGCAAAGTATTCATAACAGAAGAAAACAGAGACAACTTAATTACTCTATAGGAACCGATGACACCTTGTCGTCTATTCAATAAGAATGACAAAAATTGCCAAGCGGTGACATGTTGCATTTACAAATAGAACGGGTCACGTTACGGCCATGCCTATTGCATAGTTGGGTTAACGTTGTTTTTACAGTTTCTAGAATTATACTGAAATATGAAGTAATTAAAATGAATCATCATTGATTTTTTTAAAGATTACCCATTTATTTAAAAATCTCAATATTGTAAATAGGCAAAAACATAGCCTGAAACTTTTTTTTGAGCTTTGATGAATCGGATCGTAAACCAAACTATAACAAGTAACTGGAGGATTGCAAGCAATACCATAGTCCCCTACCGGTTTGCACTTTTGAGTCTGTTTCTGTTGTCATAGCAACCCAATGTTTAGGTATATCAAGACAATAAAGTATGAAAATAAAGAAAGGGAAATAACTCAAAAATTAGAGAAACAAGTGTTATGGTTCATGTGCACTGCACTCCCCCTTGATACGATGTATTCATGTGTGAAATTTCATAGCCATAGCTAGTATAGTTATGGAGATATGCTCCGGACAAAAATCAAGTATGAAATTAAAGAAAGGGAAATAACTCAAAAATTAGGCAAGCAAGAGTTATGGTTCATGTCCACTGCACTCCCCCTTGATACGATGTATTCATGTGTGAAATTTCATAGCCATAGCTAGTATAGTTATGGAGATCTATATGCTCCGGACAAAAATCAAGTATGAAAATAAAGAAAGGGAAATAACTCAAAAATTAGGCAAGCAAGAGTTATGGTTCATGTCCACTGCACTCCCCCTTGATGAGATGCATCCATGTGTGAAATTTCATAACCATAGCTAGTACAGTTTTGGAGATATGCTCCGGACAAAAATCAAGTATGAAAATAAAGAAAGGGAAATAACTCAAAAATTAGGGAAGCAAGAGTTATGGTTCATATGCACTGCACTCCGCATTGATGAGATGTATCCACATATGGAATTTCATAGCCATAGCTAGTACAGTTTTGGAGATATGCTCCGGACAAAAATTTGCCGGACTGACTGACTGACTGACAGAAGTATGAAAATAAAGAAAGGGAAATAACTCAAAAATTAGGCAAGCAAGAGTTATGGTTCATGTCCACTGCACTCCCCCTTGATGAGATGCATCCATGTGTGAAATTTCATAACCATAGCTAGTACAGTTTTGGAGATATGCTCCGGACAAAAATCAAGTATGAAAATAAAGAAAGGGAAATAACTCAAAAATTAGGGAAGCAAGAGTTATGGTTCATATGCACTGCACTCCGCATTGATGAGATGTATCCACATATGGAATTTCATAGCCATAGCTAGTACAGTTTTGGAGATATGCTCCGGACAAAAATTTGCCGGACTGACTGACTGACTGACAGATGGACTGACTGACGGACTGACGGACTGACGGACTGACGGACGGAGTGCAAACCTAAGAGTCCCCTTCGGCACGCCGGTAGGGGACTAAAAAGAACGTAGCCTAGAAAGTTAGGGGAAAGTTATTAAATACCCATTAGATGTGTCTAAAATTTTGTGATAACCGTAGAAGACATGCCTATTTTCAGTATTTTGTATCTTTTTGTGTCTTAAATCATTTTATACAATTTATTGATTCATAAAGGTTGTTTTTTTCAAACAATCAACAGAGGTTTTTTTTAACAATAATAACATTGATTTCTCCCTTTTCGATTACGTCACCCCATGGTAAAAAATTAAAACCTATCCCATACTGACGCCGCGCTTCCACGCGGCGTCAATAACATTGTTTGAATTATTTTGTAAGACACATTAACACTGCGGTAGACTTGGCCGTATCATGCAAAACTATGTGTTGCCTATCGCCGGGAGCTACAGCATGTGTTTGAATACAAATCGCATATAAGATTTTCTATTTTCTGAGAACTGCCATTATATGATATTCTCGATGTCGGTTTTGTTAGTGGCGTTGCGAAAACACTTAACCTTGGCCATAACACAAAATCAGTTATAGATCTTCTAAAGTAACTTAAATTTCATGTTGCGAGTTTCAGCAAGGTCTATAACTCGGTATGTAATACCTATCCGAGTTATTGTGTATGTGTATAATTTTATTCACGATGGTAGTGAATGTCGTTACGGTTTTGTACCATTTTGTCAAAAGTATATCTCTTATCTAGCCTGCGTTACAATGACGATTGTTGTAATTTATCCCCACGATATTGTTAGCACGGTTAAACTTCTCTTTCTTGTTACCGTTCCGATAATGGAGTAACTGTGCAAAGGAAAACAAAGAACGCAAGCATTTGTTTTTTTTATCCATGCTACATTTAACATGCCAAAAATGTTCTGGCGAGTTGTTTTGTAACATTTACTAACAAAATAACTCGTATTTAAAGATAATAATCCGCCTTTATTTATTGCAATAATTTGTTTAAAATATACACACAACAAAAGTGTTTTAAATCCATTTGCAGGTTAGAATGCGGAAAAGGTCAAGTTTGGATTTAAAACGATAAATTACAACAATCGTTATGGACCTTGCTGAAACTCGCAACATGAAATTTAAGTTACTTTAGAAGATCTATAACTGATTTTGTGTTACGGCCAAGGTTAAGTGTTTTCGCAACGCCACTAACAAAACCGACATCGAGAATATCATATAATGGCAGTTCTCAGAAAATAGAAAATCTTATATGCGATTTGTATTCAAACACATGCTGTAGCTCCCGGCGATAGGCAACACATAGTTTTGCATGATACGGCCAAGTCTACCGCAGAGTTAATGTGTCTTACAAAATAATTCAAACGATGTTATAATATATTTCAGACGATAAAATACGTTAACATGTACATATCATTGTATCAAGTTAAGAATTACACCTTAAAACGTTAGAAGTGTGTACGTTGACATAACATAACAAAACATTTCACGAGTGTGCACGTTGACATTTTTACAGTGCCACTTGTTTTGATGTTTTCTTTTAAAATCCGGCAATTAAAAGTATCTAAGAAGAGTAGAATCTTCTTTTACATCGAGAAAGCCACTTCAAAACACTTGCAACGAAAAGTTACGGTATTTTCGGACGTTTTCATACATAGATTTTTTTCCTTCTTTAGCTCAGGTACCGTTTAACGGACCCATTCACAATTACAAACGGCTCTTCACAATTTTCCAAAAGGGTCCGACGGACCCATTCACAATTCTGGCCAAAAGGGTCCGTCAATTCACAATTCTGGCCGACTAGCCTAATTTTAACTTTGTAACTAGCTTTTCTGACAAAATCAAAAACATTCTCGGCCCGTCGCTGTTGTTTACATTTTAAAACAAATCGCAACATTTCTCAGTGCCGTATATCCATTCAGGTGTCGCAATTATTTATCGGAAACAAATATTTAACGAAATAATTATATTTCTTATTCGTACAATAAGTAAATTGGGAGTTGGGTGATATTTCGTTTATTTATTTTTTACCCATTTCGACTTGTCGACTTAACCACGTGTTTTTAAGAAAAAACATGGGGTCCGACGAAATTTTTCGCTGATGTGAATTGGATTTTCATGTATTTAAATGGTAACTGCATATTTTCTAGACTCAATTTAATGTTAAATATGATTTATTTAATCGTTGCAATAGCTGCCTATGATGTTAACAGCGGATAAATGAGAACAAAATTACTTATTGAAGACGCATGCATTTATAACTAAAGCGTCTAGATGATTACGATAAAAATGATTTGACAATGTCGAGATATAATAAATATTATCAGAAAAAACTACCATCAGCGCCTGAAAAGGCTATAAAACGATCAATTATTTGGTAAGGCACAATTGGACACTAGCCATGATACTGAGCAGCGTACAGAACATTCACCAGGGCCATGCATGGAAACAGTTTTAACTGTCTAAACCCAACTAGAATTAGCGTATCGCCTACATCTGAATCTCAAACCGTATCCCCTGCTACTCAAACTGACGATTTAGTGATCGTAGCTAGTAATGCAAGCCTCAACACAGACAGCGGCTTATTATTAAGTTACATAGCTGTAATATTTAAATTCACAATTTTATGGAAACAACAACACTATTTTTCACAATTTCCCTGGTACACCGGACCCATTCACAATTTAGGTAAAAAAATCGCTGTCATAACAAATTGGTCAAGAGTGTGTACGTTGGCATGCCAATTTTGGAAAATATTGTTTGAATGTTCTCAAAAAGTAAAACGTTCTGAAAGACAATACATATATTTTCGGAAAGCTTATGAATTGGTGCAGTCGGTAGGCTAGGTCTCTAATTTGGGAGCGAGTTAATAACGTAGAAATATGCAAATAACTTGCCTGATGTGTGCTCTTTTGTCCTACTTCCTGTGTGTACGTTACCATTTGTGTGTCACGTGAAAAAGTTGTTTCCCCACACTGTAGGTGTGATGGTTAGAAAGGGTTGTATAACGTTTCAATGGAATGCATCAAGTAGTTTAATACTAAGATATGGACTCTTAATGTGGTTGCAAGCAAACCTTTAACCATAATTTCTAAGTAAAAAAAGGGCAACAATTTGCACCATATGCAGGATAGAGTTATCTTAATTGATTGTGTTTATAGTTGTGAAATTGGGAAAGGTTGTATAAAGTTTCAATACAATTTTTCAAGTTGTTACTGAGATTACACTCTAAAAGTAAATGTAGTTGCAAAACTTTAACCAGAATTTCGAAGCCCAAAAAGGCCATAACTTGCATAAAATGCAGGATAGAGTTATCGAACTTAATAATCTACACAGGTGTGATAGTTGGGTAGGGTTGTAGAAAGTTTCAATGCAATGCATCAAGTAAATACTGAGATATGGACTCTTAATTTAGTTGCATGCAAAACTTTAACCAGAATTTCTAAGTAAAATAAATTAATCAAAGTACTGAAGTACTAAAATGCGGTGGATGTAGCAAACAGTGGAGCGTTTAATTAACTAGATACATGGGGGCAACATGTAGAGTTCATTATTTGTCAGAAGCATTTATACAGACTTATGAGCTCTTAGTAACCTTGAACATTGACAGCCATGTGTTTTAAATGTGATACACAGTATCATTAAAGTGCAACGGTCACGGTGGAGTGCCCTTTGGCAAGGCATATTTCCTAGCCTAGTACTGGTTTGTTTACCCAGGGATCATGAATAAGTGAAGTGTCGCCGTGATATAACTGAAATAATGTTGGAAGTGGCGTAAAACCCTATATATAATAATAATCATTAAAGTGAACATTTCTACCCGTTGTGTAAAAATATAACACACACTATGACTAGGGATTAAAGTGAACATTTCTACCTGTTGTGAAAAAATACAACAAGCGCTATAACTAGGGGTTTTCTCAAACAAAAAATGGTTTCAATATAAATTTACATTTTGTTATTTTTGCACAAGCAAATTGTTATACTTTTATATATATATAATGAAGTTACTTTGTGTTATATTTTATACTTAAATTTCTAAATTATGTATACAACTTTATGGATTAAAACTTTACATTGTGTACGTTTACTTTGTATAATGTGCATACTGTTTAGCTTGTTGTGAAACGTATTTAACTGATCCCTGGGCAATCAAGACAAATTGTCCATTTTGAAAAAACAGAGGACAGCACAAAAAAATTACAAATTTTCATTTCCTGTAAGCTGGGCATGAAAATATACGGAGGTATTCAGCACAGCTGAATCCCCCGCATAAAAAGTGCCATAACTTGCATAAAATGCAGGATAGAGTTATATAACTTGATAATCTACATAGGTGTGATAGCTGGGTAGGGTTGTATAAAGGTGCAATGCAATGCATCAAGTATATGCTGAGATATGGACTCTTAATTTAGTTGCACGCAAAACTTTAACCAGAATTTCTACGTAAAAAAAGGTCCATAACTTGCATGAAATGCTGGATAGAGTAATCATACTTGATTGTTTACATAGGTGTGATGGTTGGTAAGGGCTGTATAAAGTTTCAATGCAATGCATCAAGTATAGTTACTAAGACTAAGAGATGGTCTCTTTATGTAGTTGCATGCAAAACTTTAACCAGAATTTATAGGTCCAAAAAGGCCATACTTAATAGTTATCATACTTAATAATCTACATATGTGTGATAGTTGGGTAAGTGCTGTATAAAGTTTCAATGCAAGTAATAGAGGGCCATAACTTGCATAAAATGCAGGATAGAGTTATCTAACTTGATAATCTAGTGTACATTGGTGTGATTGTTTGGTAGGGTTGTAGAAAGTTTCAATGCAATACATGTAGTCAGGGCCAGCGATGTCGTTCGCCACTTTCGCCAAATGCGAAGATTATTTTAAAGTGGCGAAGTTATTTCATGAGTGGCGAAAGGTTTTTATCATCAACATTTATCGGTTTTGGATATCAGTTTTACGACATACAGTGACTTTTTCCATTAATCTAAGATAATGCACAGCCATTTGATTCAATGTCGGGAACCAGTGACCACTTTACAACATTTTTACGACACCCGTTTTTATCATTTTGACAGCTTGTGTATTTCACACTTGTTTTATTGTTATAATTCAGCCTTTTTATCCGACTGACCAACAACTCTGAGCGATATTGATACATAAAAGGCCGTACATATGATAAATGGTTTTATCATTTTGACAGCTTGTGTATTTCACACTTGTTTTATTGTTATGATTCAGCCTTTTTATCCGACTGACCAACAACTCTGAGCGATATTGATACATAAAAGGCCGTACATATGATAAATGGCAATTATAGATGCATTTAATAAATCGGCACGCTTTTTGAAGCAGGTTTCGACGATCGACGTAGGCCTTTCATGATTTAATGACAATGTAAGTTTGTCATTTTTGATTGGGAAAAATCTATTTAATTATGGGCAAGTACAAACAATTATTGGACCCATTGATGAGATTGCGTATAAATATTTCTTCATCTCTCCGTTTATCCCTGAAATTAAAGAAAAGTGGCGAACAAATGTCTCCTAAAAATAAAAATTTAAAGTGGCTCCTAAAATTTAAAAGTGGCGAACTTTATTTCCATGTGGCGAAAGTGGTGACAAAAGAAAAATTCAACACAGAGCAGGCCCTGCGTGTAGTATTTAAGAACTTGCATGCAAAACCTTAACCAAAGTGTGACGTGGACGCCAGGGTAAGTAGTATAGCTCTCATATTCTTCGAATAGTCGAGCTAAAAACAATGTTTTTGTTTACAAATCAGTCGGAGGGTATTTAACTTTATGTATAAACACTTTCAACAGTATTGTCCAATGGGAGACTACTCCAGTCTTATCAATTCATCTGAAATTCCGATCTGATTTACTTCCCTTTGACCATAAGACTAAAGTGGGTGTTTAATCTTAAAACAAATAATTTGAATATAACTATATATTGCACTCTTTAATTGGTCGTTGTGATGGGTCCACTGGGGTATTTCGAACAACAGACTTGTCTCGGTGGATATATCTCCATAACGGTTAAAACCACTATTGTTTACATTTTTAAGCCGTGGGAAAATCACATTCCAAAGTGATGACGTCATACGACCTATTCCCTCTTAGTGTTATTTACTACAATACTATCTTTGGTCATAACCCTTATTATATCATAGATTACATACTTATTTGGTGGCATTCATTCTGTGATTGAAAGCTCTATTCCAGTATACCCAATTCGACTGTCAACCAACATTGTTTCTGTCTATTTTTACCGTTGTTATATTCCCCGCGTCTGCAGATAATCTGTAAAATCACAATCTACAGTCTTACACTAGCAAGACACCTGCAATCAATACATTTTATGGGGACTAAGTATATTTAATTACCTACCTCTACAGTTATTTTATTCCTGATGTAATTTTAAATCCATTTATTTACATTGTTTAGATCCATTATTTTAAAACATCAACAAACACATGGGGAGAAAATCTATTTTTAGACCTATTTCTAGGAATACTCAACAACAAATTTACAGAGTTTTCTCCCTTTGACCATACATTAATTTTATTTGAATCAATTCAACAACTTTTTATACATAGAGAGCTCTGCTCTTGTAGCAGACAGCATTGTGTGCAAGGATTCTCGACAACGTCTCCGCTGTTCGGAGGTCCATTTTCGGATAGTACGAGGGTCCATGCACATTGATGTACAATTATCTATTCATCAAACTGTTTAACAAACACGGAGGCGGTGGTAGCTGGGCTCGGGTCCTCCTCCTGTTATATGAAGTAAAATCTGTGTCGGACCAACGCGGACCAATTGCTCCAAATCTGAGTCAGTGGAGTATGGCCTGCAGCATATGTATGTCCCCGTATACGCAGGCATTGCGTGTCGGGGGAATGGCGATATCTGGGAGGGATATCCTCCCCGACATGTTCTGTTTGGGGTGTGCGCGGGTAGGGGTATACATCTTGAGGTGTGTAGTGGGGCACCTCTACTGAATCCCCTTTTCAGTCCAACACAGATTTTACTTTTCGTAATTACATGTATATTCCATTTGAAAATCGACGACTTAAGAAAACGCTGTGACAAAAGGGAAACACTGGTCACAATGATTGAGCTTTGTCTCGATTTGCCACAATGTTTTGAATTTTGTGATTCAATAATATACTTTCACTTCTAAAGATTTTCCACATTTTCTGAGGTGTTTCCAAAGTCATCTACTGCAAATTGAATGAGAAACGCTCAGGAACATTTTGGTATTGCTAATAAATCCTAGAAGCTTTCTAGAAACTTCCGAAAATTACAGTTTCCTTTTTGACATAATTTCGTCAAGATGACCCCTTCGTGCATAAGTGTCACATAACGCCTAGGTTTGTTTTCCTGGATCAGCGTTCAATTGTATGTGGGATTGAAGATCAGGGCTCCGTGTTCGATTCCTGCCCAGCGATTTTGGTTGACTGCAGACACATTGTCGTTGACTTGTACAAGCAGTAACGAATTACTGGACTGTCGCCGTGATATCATCGACGTCAGTCGATTTATCTTATGTTTATCAATGTTTTCAAAAGGACCAAGATATTTTAATAACAATAACTCAATAATAGTGATAATGACAGTGATAAGTTGGGCTACTTTTCGAACAATGTTTCCAAACTGTCCTATAATTTACGCCAGACTCTTCAATACATCTTCATGTGATGCTCAAAGTTGGAGATCTGTCACGATATTTATACTTATAAATCCATGTTTAAACAAACAAAAACACAAAGTCAAAACTTTAAATAATATAAAACATTTAATAATTGCATTGGTCTTTAAAAACATGTGCAATACAATGATATAAAATAAGGAAAAAAGTAAATCACAGATGCAAATATATTTCTCCCTCTTTCCCTGTTTATCTCTCTATCTAACTGTCTGTCTCCCTCTATGTGTGTGTACATGCATGTGTGTCTATTCCCCCCTCCCGCACCCTGTGTCTCTGTATGTGTGTGACCCCCCCCCCCCCCCCCCCCCCCACACAACGCGCGATCTCTCTCTCTCTCATTTAAGTGTGAAACACGAATTAAATTATCAAATATAAAAAAGTTTTAAGCGGATTATATTTTATTATTTACTGAATTACACAAGGTAGGCTTTCTAATAATTTACAGTAAACCAGTTTAAACATGAAAGAAATAGAAAAATAAATGATCTGAATGACGCATGAAAACAGTTGCCGGGTAATCACTGATAGATAAGTTTTATCAAAATTGTTAAATATGCGGGACATCATAAATGAAACAAATATAGATCAAGTCCTGAATTAATACAATTTAAATCATAAATAGAAATATATAAATTAACTAATTTAAAAAATAAATGATGGAAACCAAAAACCAATATTCATGTATTGATAAGATTTGTATCAACTGAGTGTACCAGAAAACACGGCAGACTAAATAATGTAAACAAAGCAATGGATATTAATGAGGGAAGGTAATCTCGTGACTAGGTAACCATGGCAACAAAAGAACATTCATTGAGCACGTTCATGTTATATAGGTGTTACTATGTAACAGTGTATACATTAACCAAGGATGGGATATTATAAAACTCTGATTACAGTTACCAAGTGGCCATCAGTAGACCCGAGATGACTGACATATAGTCTATCTCTGTATACACAAATAGCGTCGAGATACTTCGACTTTACCGACTTGAAATCTACGAGAGACTCGAAACTCTCTAAACGAGAATCGAGTCGGTAAACTTTGTCGTGACCCAGGTCACAAATATAAATAGTATTGTTGTCTGGGTCTACACTGATCCCACATGGAAATGACCCTTCTATTGTTTTGTGATAGACTACTTTTCCCTTATCGTTCATACAAAGTACTTTGTCGTTAAGCCAGTCAGTTAAATAGAACCTTCCAGGACAAACAGCGAGATCAGGCCTAAAAGTGTGTAAATGAGTGTTTATGGTTTTTATCGTGACTCCGTCTGTGGACATCACGCATATAAACCAGGGACCATAACCACCACCAGGGTACTCATCATTACAGAGGTAAACAATCTGATCTCCACTAAAGTCTATAGAATAACAGTATTTCTTCGTTTTTATAGATTTAGTGATTACGGCAGGATTTTGTGTTAAATTAATAAACAATATTCTACGTTCCCTTGGCAACGTAACAGCTAGCATACATTGTTTATTGGGCTTTGATGGGTTGGGTACGGAAATATCAGTAGTGGAAATTATGCCCTGCTCAGTGGGTTCTCGTTTTACAGAAAAAAGAGTTTTAATTGCAGCACGTAAGCGTTTTAACGGTTTAACATCGGACGACACACTGGCGGCCATAACGGCCTGCTCAGTGGGTTCTCGTTTATCCTTTATTTCTGTTACACCCCAAAGATGAGACCCAAACCGTATATAGCGTTGTAATATGTGCGAACCAATACTGAATACTTTAATACAATGATTATAATTATCACAAACAACCCACCTTGTGTCATCCAGTCCACATAATCCAGTTATCCTACAATAATCCTCACTTTTATCCAATTCATGTTTAACATTAACTCTATCGACCACAGAAACTTCCTCTCTATCAAACATTACCTTTCTCTCACTATCACTCTCATTCTTCATTTCGCTCAGATATCTCTCGATCTGTTCATCTCTCTCACCCCCCTTACTCTCTATTTCTACCACACGATGGGATTTATCGTGACTCTCATTACATTTATCACACACATACTGTTTACATAAATAACACAAAAATAAAGCGGATATTTTACTTAAATCTAATAAAAAGCAAATGTCGCAGGTTTGTTTATTCCACACTATTTTTTCAGTTTGTAATGTCTCCTCTCTTATTTCATCGAATAAAAGTTTATAACCCTTAACATCGACTTTAACTTGACCGGACCTGTTTGTTTCAGCCATATCAGTGGGAGCCTGTGCCATTTTTCTGTAAAAGAAAGTGCATGTAATTAATTAACCATTTATAAAGAAAAGGTAACATAATATTTCTGGAGATAAAATTGATTTACCAGTAAATCTTATTTCATGATCTTGGTCTTAACTAGTCTAATAGTTTTCTTTGAAATTCTAATTCAATGAGTTCATGATGTTAACCCTTAATACTTACTTTTAGATAACAGATAAGTGTAAAAATTGTAGTAAGGTGATACTGAAGTAACTGAATGACTGTTAACGGAATTTAACTTATTAATGTCGATTATGATAGTATATGCCATGATGAAAGGAATGAACCCTTCGGTATTCATGACAAGTGTGGAAAAAGATCTGACTGTAAAACCCCTATCTGATCCATATTCACACTGTTTGTTAGACTTTTCTTGAACGTTTCAATAAGTAAGTTTCAACCAGTGTAGATCCAAAAACAGATTAAGCGAAAATGCAGTTTTATTTGGGTGTACACCGACTATGGTTTTCCCTGAGGAAATATCATATCTGATATATATTCACACTGTTCATTAAAAGATGGTTGTTTCCTTTTGTAAGTTGCAATCAGTGTGCAGAACCAGATCAGATAACATAAAAAAGTAGTTTGAGCTGGGTCTACAGTGAAGACAAATATCCTTTTGGTTGGCTTTGATCAAGGATTCTATTTCTACAACAATCACTCAGTCTACTGTTAACATATTCACAAATTAAAATAACAAATCTTACCACTTTTTGGTCTGTTATCAATACACAATAAATAACCAAACTCGAAGACCACCACGATGTCGATTTACTGACTGGCTGAAAACATAGGAATAAAAGACAATTAAAGTTAAATCACATGCTTTTCAGTATTTAATTGAGAAATATATCATTTATATCCTGAATAACTCATTGTTTCACAGACAAACTGAGAATAATGAATTCATCAGATGTTTGTTCAGGGTTTACTATGTTTTTACTGTATATAGATCCAGACACCTTAACATAGTGTATAAGTGAACTGTCAAAGTAACAGGGCTGGTAAGACAGTGAACACTTTATATTTCTATGTATTCTGAATGGGTTATGAAATCATCACGCAACAGTTAAACACTAAAGGACTTTAAGTGTCTGACCTACCGTCTATATTGACATTTCTGATATTAGGTTCAGATCACCCAGTCCCTTTATTAAGTCTTATCTGAAACAACTCAAGTTGGCTGAATTTCCTAGCAAACTTGTGTAAGTAGTGTGTGAACTAGTTAGATCTTGATAAGACTGTGTGGATACAACACATAGTAGTCTGGATCAACACTATTCGCAAAGGCAAACGAGTTACTTATCTAGGGCACGGTCCCTATACAGATATTGTAGCTTAAAGCTATATTTTATGAAGAACATTCACACATAGATCTGTGATGTGTTTGATCTCGTGGTAAGTATCTTATAAAATTACCAATATCTTATAATCTATAGCTTTTAATGTTTTAAAATTATTTAATAGAAAGATTGCAAAATAAGAAGAAAAGGCGAATGCACTATAATTGACTTACCCTCGATTCTTTTCTTTAGACACAATTGCCCAAACACCAAACACAGATCACTGGTTTATTTGCAGACTTTCTGAAATAAAATAAATGACTTATAAAATAATATTTTTTAAATGAGCCGTGCTTTAGGACAATATACTACATGGTCATCTTAACCTGTTTTAACAAGCAATTACGAAAGATCCATTTGGATAGCCATACTATCTGAGTCGAGCTTTAGGACAATATACTGCATGGTCATCTTAACCTGTTTTAACAAGCAATTACCAAAGATCCATTTGGATAGCCATACTATCTGAGTCGTGCTTTAGGACAATATACTGCATGGTCATCTTAACCTGTTTTAACAAGCAATTACCAAAGATCCATTTGGATAGCCATACTATCTGAGCCGTGCTTTAGGACAATACACTGCATGGTCATCTTAACCTGTTTTAACAAACAATTACCAAAAATCCATTTGGATAGCCATACTATCTGCGAGTATCTGATTAAACCATTCACTGTCTAACGGAGGCTTCAATCTTCAATCCTGATCGTCTCTCTGACTTATAAGGGATCAGTGAAAACCAGATCAAACTCCTTGGATGCGCAGGGTGATCAGGGTATACACAGATAATAAATCCAATATTTGGTTTTCCTGAAAGGTTGCTAAAATTGAATGAATACACTTAAGAATGATATCAAAATATTAACATGCACTAAAACACAATACCTTATCAACTAAAGAAACCAAGTAGATAAACGTGATTATTTCAAAACAATCAATCTGCAGTCCACACGTCTAGATGCTCGTGTTCATGTATTCTAAAAGAACGCTACGGTCGGGTTTCAAAATGACGTCATTATTCTAATGACATCAGTAATGACGATTCATATCATGCGCAAGTTTGTACTTTACAAGCCGTTCCACGAGAAAACGAACATTATGGCCTCTGCGTAATGTATCGACCCAGATCACCCAGATCAGCATGCGCAGTCAGTTCAGGCTAATCCAGGCCGACACATTCCGTCTCAGGGGAAAGAGATATAGAGTAATGACTCCTAAAGTAGAAAATTCACAGAAGGCGAAAAGTATCTGCCCAGATTAGCGGCATGCTTAGACTGATCCTGGTCGATACTTTACGCACAGTCCACAATGATGGTTTTCTCGTGGGACGGCTCATATATTGATCCTCTTAAACACTTCCAGGCTAATTATTCATAAACAGTGTTGAAGACTTTGATCAGATTGCATATAAGTGCGGCTCATTGTGAGTTTCCTGTACACATAGCGAGGCTCAATAACAGTTCGATCTATATTATAGTCAGAGTAGCCTATGTCTACATATGTGTAGTGTGTAATCTTCGTCTTCACATTATATTCAAACCTCTGCTAACGATCGATTGCAATCTCCCTTAAATAACATCATCTCGATTGAATAGTGCCCTTGGGCAAGGCACATTTTCTAGCCTAGTACTGGTTTGTTTACCCAGGGATCATGAATAATTAAATTTAATTGCGCGCTAAATGACCTTAGCTGTCGATGCGCCATAAAACAATATACATTCATTCGATTGAATAGATTAAACAAGAGAACAACGTTGGCCCTGGATCGCTCACCTGGAATATTTATACCTATCATTTTGTTAGAGAATTATTGAGTTGGGTTTTACGTCATTGCAACACAGATAGAAAAATTAGGACCGGAGTCAAGAAATAGAGGTGAGCTAAAACGACAAAAATGAAGATGATGATGGTTACTGAATATTATATCCTTGCATCCTACTCAAGTCAAAACCACACTAGTTAGTTTTTAGCTTTTATTTGGAGACGCTGACCTCCTACTGGGGGTGCACAGATGGCTACTTTTACGCTTCGCCAAGGAGTCCATTTTGTTCAAGAAGATTTTAAAACATTCCACTATAAGAATATAGTGACAATTAACCTTCCCTTTATGGTAGTGTTATATCAGCTGACACTGCTTGAACAAGTGTTCCCCTATATACTGCATGTAAAACAGGTGAACCCAGAAGCGGGGCCAATTTTTAACCAGTGGGCATTATTTTAATAATCATGGTGGAGGACCACAAGACAGTGCTACACACCATATATCTAAGCTCTAAGCATTTCTTTTTCAGACAAGAAATTTTTCAAATTTTCTCCTTAAAAAACAGGTGACCCCCGGGGCGGGGTAAATTTTGAATCCAGGGGCGATTGTCGCTTAATTTAACACTCTTTGTAAAGGATCACTAGACAATAGTACTGACCAAATATCGATGCTCTAGGCCTTTCGGTTTCAGACAGGAGATTTGTAAAGTTTTTCCTTTCGGTTAGCATGGCAACAAGAGTTCTGCGTGGAATTACTTTCTTTCAACATCACCGAAAGAGGGCCACCCAAGGATTATTCCTACCATGTTTTGTCAACATTCAAATAGTGGTTAAGGAGAAGATTTCGTTGAAAGAAATTGTTGACGACGGACACAGACCATCACAATAGCTCAGGTGAGCTAAACATCTAAACATTATTTATATCTAGTAGCAAAGTTCGATGAAGCTCTTTAACCCGGTTTTAATAAACGAAAAATGCAGAAAGAGATGTGTGACGGAAGCGACACTTTTAAATGTTGGCCTTCATTAATTCATTATGTAGTTACATGTCATTATATTCTACAGAAACCCAAACAACCACTTAAGTTATAATAATAATACAATAATTGTTATTTTGCAACGTTATCCAAATATTAGAGGACGAGACACAGGCAATGTTGAAATTCAATATTTGTTGAGCGCTTTTTCATGAAGGTGGTTAAAAACAGGAACTGAAAATCATGGATTTTTATTATTTTCAGCTTTTTTAAAAATACATTAGTTTTAAAATAGGGGTTGTTTACATCAGTTTTAACTGTCAAGAAGGCTATTTTTTAAAGACGTTGTGAGATAAACCCTCCAAAACTATAGCTTATATATAATAAACAGAGAATATGTATTTTTAGCTGACTTTACGCGAAATATGTACGTCGCACTGGAACTCGTTCTCACATATTATACATTTGCAGCAGACGACTTTTTTTTTAGAATAACATATATATAACTGTGAGTGAACATCTGAATATAAGTTACATAATTCGTCGACTTTAAAATGTACAACATTTTCAAAAACAAAACTAGAAGATAAAACATAATCTGCCGTGCTACAATGTTTACATGTTATCATTGGGGTACAAACATCTCACTTCATTCTACCGTTCCACGGAACATGAACTTGTTACGACATGACTGACTGTAATAGTGTTTGTTATTCGAATAGTATCTGAATATTTCATTTTGAATTTCAAATATGAATCGACATGAGCAAATCTAAAACTAACTAGCGGAACATAAACAATTCTACATTTTAAATATTCATTTTTGTTAATATTATTTTTATCGTACACACATTTAGACAGTGTAAATCAAATTGTTGAGATTACATTCTGTGTTTGTGATCACATGCTACAGTTTCTCTAACAAATAAGGCTATTATTGTTGTTATCAATTACTCCGTCTACACAAGTTACATCACATTTCTATACATCACGGTTTGCAAATCTGTGTTCCCAAAAAATTATAGTAAGTATGTTAGGTTCGGTCTCATTGGATAAACAAGGAAAAAAAATAATGTTCAAACTAAAAGTCAAAAGTTATAACTTACCGAATTCTCACCAATACACTCTTCTATCCTTTTTGCGCACCGCTCTTATAATATGTTAGACACGTCAGAACTCTATTAAAGTCAAACGCGTAATGACGGGCCCAGACGACTATGCAGTCTTTACAAACAACAATCACGTGATATAGAGCATATAAATGTATACCGTATAATATTTAGTATTGATATGCGGTTATTACCAGTTATTACCTTATAAGGTAATGATAAAATGTACAAATATCCAGTGCTATAATAAAAAGAAACCCGATATGGTATGTTAGGATCGTCTGCTCTTAGAACGTCTCAAAACACTTTTTGTTCAAGTTTGAATACATCCTTTACCACGAACCTTTTACTGATGTTTTCAACAATAGTTCAACACTCTGATTGGATCGTGATTGGAGCATTGAATTGTTGCAACAAATTTATCCATCTTTTATTGATGAAATTTATCTATCGATGTTGGGGCCTATTTTATTTACAAAGTCATTTGTTAACATCAAACATTGATTCATATGGCAGTTAAAGACAAATATGGTATATAAAATGACATCATTATATGTTCATTTTGAAGAAAAGAGTATACAACAGGTGTATTCGATAGAGCGATAGAGTTAGCAGTGAAAACGTCGATCAAAACGACAATTTCGGAAAAGCGAGCAAGATACGGGATACGATACCAAGAATTTCAACAACAAAAAAGATTTGATGAATGAATTAAAATATTGTTTTCAAAATCATTTTCTGCAGAGTAGTCAGAAAGCCTTTGTTTGTGGAAAAGGGTAAAGAGATGTGTTGTAACTAAAAAGATAATTTGAAAACCCTGATGTAGGGGCAATTTTGACCCCTTTGTAAACAATGCAAATTTAGTTGTCGTTGCTCAAAACGAGCAATGGCACCTAAATGTCCATTGTTTAACAAGAAAAATGATTTAACACATTAAAAGATTTTATGGCGAGGGGATTAACCTTGGTAAAGAAATACAAATTTGAGTTACAACTGTTTCACGCTAAGCCCTCGATATATCTGTAAGCGCTAGTCATCGTCTACAACTTTGTCGTGATGTAAATAATTTAGCTTGTATGACTGAAAGGATTGTAAAGGCAACTTTTGATATATGAAGGATATAATTATGTGTCAAGAACGATAGACACTATATATCTGAAAAGAAGAAATTGAAGAATTTCAGCAAAATTATTTTTTTTCCCCCAATGTTACAATATCTTTTTTACCGGCCTTCCTCTTTTAACCAAATGCATGCAGTTAACTCTGCATTTTTGTTGAAAAGGGATGGGCTATATATTCACTTCTCAATAAGCTGTTTAACTCAAATTGGTAAGTTATACATAAAGTCAATCCCAGAGTATACCTTAGATACGATTTGTATTCAGCTTGCGATCTATGAGCCATAGACGCCTCGTATTTCAGATTGCCATACTAAATCAAACACTATAACACAGACTTCACAAAGAAACCGATATAACGCCGCAAAGACGGCTTCATATATCTGGGAGTCTTGTCTTTATATGCCAAGCCCCGGTAGCTCAGTCGGTTGCGATGCGTGCTTCAATACAGTGGTTGTGAGTTCGAACCCCAGCTCGACCAACATTCTTTCCGATGTTTGACAAAAGTTACTGTGACAAGCGTCATCCACCAATGGACTTAAAGTCGTTAGGTGTTACCATAGTGCGGCCCCTTTATCAACGGGCGTATTAAAATGGTCGGAAAGGTACAAACAGTGGGATGAACACGCATGCTAGAATTATAGTCAGCCTGCACTTTACACCTGTGCATCTGCTGAATACAAGCTATCAACACGTTAAGTTTGAAATTAATTCATTTGAAAATAATCGAGAAATTTGCTGAACAAGAAAACATGAAACAAAGAGATAACTCTAAAAATAGGCATATTGGAATGATTACAATCGTCTAACAACTCCAACAATAAGGCGTGCTATCGTTATTGTTCGTGTGCATTACACTTGAATGCGGTTGAAGGCACTCAGTCAACATGTATATGATCCGTTCCACGAGAAAACCAACACTATGAACTCTGTATAATGTGTCGACATATGTATGTTCTCTATTATATGAGTTAGACAATTTCAATACTTTGAACACTAATGAACATAGAAATGCACTTTCTTGAGCTTAAATGCACATGCGCAGACAAATTATTACAATAATTTTGGGAGTCGAGGTCAACACGTTGGGAAAAGGCATTTTTATTTGCCATTTCGCACCAAACTCTTAAATGCACGTAAATGCGGCCCATCTGAATGTGCTTGAAGTTAGCCGGAGTAGCCGGAAATCCGGCTGTATTAACCATACGGAACAGCCGGAACTCCTGCTACTCCGACTGTATTAACCAGCCGGAACAGCCTAAACCTCAGCTACATTGGCTGTATTAACCAGCCGGAACAGCAGGAATTCCGGTTACACCGGCAGTATTACCCAGCCGAAAGAAGCGGAACTCCGGTTACTCCGACTGTATTAACCATTCGGAATAGCCGGAACGACGGCTACTCCGACTGTATTAACCAGCCGGAACAGCAGGAATTCCGGTTACACCGGCAGTATTACCCAGCCGAAAGAAGCGGAACTCCGGTTACTCCGACTGTATTAACCAGGCGGAACTCCGGCTACTCCGGCTGGGCATGGCAGCCGGCTGACGCAACTTGGCAAAACAGGACCTCATGCAACACGAAGTCAGTTTGAGGCGCTTTTACCTGGCATGCATCAATCAACCGTCCAATCCAACTATCTCGATTTGTTTGTCTCGAACAGTAGGCACGCCACAACGAGGATGGGAGCAACTCTGAAGGCCCAACTCCGGCTGAGTTTTCTAGCCGGCTGCCAGATATCCGGGTGGAATCCGGCTAGCGCGACTGGGAGCCAGAGTGTGTCACTTTCACCTGACATATGTCACGATGCCAGTTAAACTCTCTAATTCGAGTAATATACAGCCGGAGTTGGCTGTAGACTTGGCCAAAATGCCAACTTCATCTGAACATTGCAGCCAGCTGCAATAAATCCGGGGGGAATCCAGCTAGTGCGACTTGGAGCCAGAGTGTGACACCCTCACTTGAATTGCATCACAATTCGTCTTGTCTTGTCATGTCTTTGCATTCGTCATGTTTTGAAAACATTGTAGAAAATGACCAAGTACCGATAAAATATATTCCACATTTTCTGTGCCTTCGCATACAGGTCATCCCGCGTTTGAGCAATTTTGATAAAAGGGTCATTGCCATACAGGAAAATCAATTTAAGCGTATTTATGATAGGTTGAAATTAATATATAATTATGCATGATTGCAATCTGATCCAATGTGTAGTTTTGTCAGAAAGTTCTTGAAACATTATACCTCTGTTTGGCAAACAGTGCAAAACAAGATCAAATACCGCCTCCGCGGTGTAGTACCTGGTGTAGTACCTGGTGTAGTACCTGGTGTAGTACCTGGTGTAGTACCTGGTAAAGCTTCCACCTCGGTTGCGGGAGGTCACGGGTTCGCTCCCGGCCTGGTCATACTAAAGGTAGTAATGGATTCTCTCTTAGGCGCTCAGGGTTGTGAGGATTGCTTTACGACTTACATAATGGTTTTAGGAAAAATGAACCAGTACTACTGGTAACTTATCCAGGAAAAGATGTGATATAACTGAAAAATTGTTGAAAGCAGTGATAAACACCAGGCAAACACACAAGTAAACAGCAAGATCTAAGTGTTAAGATAATCATATTAAACATATTCCGAAGACATGATAACATAATTGAACTTTTATATGAATTCTTACATAGACTGTTTCACACATTTGACCACGAACACGGGCAACAGCAATTGCTCATTTTGAACACTGACGTCAGACCAGCAATATAATGATTTCATAGAAGACTTCATTGACACTTAATGTTATCATTTCTTTATTTGTTTGAAAGCAGAATAAATAATCAACATAATTATCACAATACAGTTTATATCAACCAGGTACACTGCAGGTAAATATTACAAGAAAACAATGTCAATTTTCACTATCACACTCATGCATATTGTATCCATTATATGTCTATTTGTTTGCATGGTGTTTTACCCTTCTTTCAATGTGTTAGATGTCACAGCATTACCTGTGTAAGTTAACAGTATTTCTGATCCGTTTAAATTGACACCAGAGAATCAGTCGTTATGCTAACGCCACAACAGTGAGCACCAAGGAGGGAAATTCATTACTTCCATTCATAAAGTCTGATCGAACCCGCAACCTCCCTAAATGATGTTAAGAATTAATCATAGTAGTCCTTTAAATGATCATTGAGAATAGTAGGAACAAATGACTCTTTTGCGTTTTATCAATGACTATTACATTTTGTAATTTGCAATAACCATTTCAAAATAATTTCAGATCAGTGTTGATGGAGTTGTAAACAGAATTTACCAAGTTTGTTTAACAAGAAAGTTAAATTTCAAAATAATAGAATTATCAGAATAATTGACATCTCTTGCAAATTGAAATTTGAATTAGACAATAACTTTAATCATAAAGCATTTACCCTTTCCCACATACAACAAATCTGCAGCAGACGACTCGGAAAATATCTGGGCAAAACGTCTATTAATATAAGTGTAATTGTCAAATAGAGTTGAAATCATTGCGGTAAATGGAGAAATTTCTACTTTTGCTACAATATTTACGACATTCCTCTTTTGCAGAGGCGTCCATAAGTCCCTGTTTGTGGGAAAGGGTAAAGCGATGTGTTTATTACATACTTGTCAAAGCATTATTGAGAAACACAATGTTTTAAAACAGTGAAATTATCTAGTGATACTTTTCACTATATATATTTTTCTTTACATAGTCTGTCACACTGCATTGAAAATGTGAAATATCTCCATATATGACAGTTTAATTATTAAATAAAAAAACATTATGGCATAGTTTTCAAAGGTTTTCTATTGCAAATGTGTCAATATGTACCTGCAGGAGGAAAAGGGTTAACGTATTCCCATTTATGGACGCAACTGTAAAAGACAACTTAAGAAAACATTGTGGTAAAAGAGTAAAATGCTCATTATAAGCAATTTCTCCTTTTGCCAAAATGTTTTCAACTATATTAACAAAATATCTTTCATTTAAAGAGATTTCTCATATTTTTGCAAAGTCCACTGTTGAAGAAAAGGAGTATATGGAACAGGTTAAAACAAGACAAAAACAGAACAATTAAAACAAACAGCTATGTATAGGATTATTGAGAAACTCAATGTTTAAAACAGTGAAATTATCTAGCTATCCATTTCACTGTTTGTATTTGACTCTATACATAACATAATACTTATTGGCGTTAAACATTAACAATATGTATAGCAATACAAATTTATACAAAGTGGTAATGACATGAATTCTCTACCAGAAGAACAAATAAACATATGTTATATCATAGGGTACACGTATATCTATATAACAATATCTTTTACAGCCAATCTCTTCCTTAAAAGACAGATACATAAATCTAGCTAACCTGTTAATATCCGTTATTGAGTTTGATAACATTAATGTTATAAATTTGTGTATAGAAGGCCATTTACAATAATATGATTTAAGCAATGTATGTCTTAGTTCTCTATACTTGATACAAACAAGTAGAAAATGGTAAGGATCTTCTATCATACCCATATTACACTGTGTACATGTGCGTTGTTGTCTATCTATATTGGTATACCTGCCAGTTTCTATGGCAAGTCTTGTTAGAATATAACCTGAATTTAGCTAGAGTAGTTTCATATTTTGAATCAAGACAGATTAAAAATATCTTGGATAAAAATGTGAAATATCTCAATAAATGACAGTTTAATTATTAGATAGATAGTTCATTGTGGCATTGATTTCAAAGGTCATCTGCTGTAGATGTGTCAAAATGTACCAACACGTGGGAAATGGTTAACGCATTCCCACGTATAAACGCATCTGCAGAAGACAACTTAAAAAACAATCTGAGAAATGAAGAAAATGAAGAAAATGCACATTCTTTTAAAATTGATTTCTCATAGTTTTACATAGATGGATGGTTTCAAAGTCGTCTGCTTCAGAATTGTTGTATATGGAAAAGGGATAAAACATGGCAAAACAGAACGATTGTGTGCAAGATAGAGATCTTACACCGAAACAATCAGCTATCGTCAGTATCAACATATCTTAAGGAGCCACTGATTTTGAAATCATATCTTAAAGTCATCGGCTACATTTTTGTCAAGATGTTTAGAATTTCTCCTGCATGACAGGCAGGATTGAAAAGGTCATTTGACAAATTTAAATGAGATAATAATGTTTACAAATTGAGAATCAATTAATCACAGAATAAAGAGAAACATGTGACTTTTGAAATGTCAAGGATATATAATTTCGAGTTAAGAGCCATGTACACTATCTGAGGTGAAATTGTTAGATTTAAGCAAAACAATTTTTTTTCCCCACACAATTACAATATCTTTCTTCATCGTAAAGAAATGGAGAAGCGACAGATAGGAAAATGTCACAATTAGCCTACTAAACATTCAAATGATTTCAGAAATAACAACTGTATGGATGAACGATAATATCGTTTTACCAAAATGTTGCAGTGGAAGCGTCCATATGTTGGAAAGGATTAAGCAACATGATATGACAAAGTTATTTACGTGCTCAAATGTCTTTGTCAGAAAAAATGTAGATATATAGATTGTAATTTTGTGCAGTAAAGAGTCATACATGATGGTGTTTTCTCCTATTGTTATGTGTTTTCAACCTTGCATGCAAACTCCTACTTTAGATATTTCACATTTGTTTCTAATATGTTTTTGAATATTATGACTCTAAAATATTCCTTTAAGTTACAGTTTAAATTTGATGTTCATTGTCTCTCTGAAAAATTAACCCATTCTCTAATGCAAATGACTTTAAATGCATTTGCAGCAGATGACTTTTTAAAACAATCGAGAGAAAAGGAGAAAGTGCTCAAATAATATCAGTTCTCCCTTTTTCCACAATGTCTTCTACATGATTTCAATAACTCTTTCATTTTGATAGATGTTGCATTTTTCCTCAGATCGTTAGATACTCTCAATATTCTATTGTTAATACTAAAAGGACTCCATTCAAACTGAATTGGACAATCTCCGTAAATACTAGAACATAGTCGTACTACTTTTCCTTTCCACTTCGATTAATTTATAAGCACTTGTTTAACTTATATTGAAGTACTCACGCCTTAAGTTTTTTACTGATGTTCCGACAACATTATAATTATCTTTTTTGAGTAATCTTAACCTTTTAAATGCAGTTTGGTTGAATCCACGATGACCTACTTTTTCTGCGCAGTATCACCCTAAAATGCGTTGCTTGTTAACAGCAATAGGCATGCGGCCAACTCCGAAAAATGGTGTATCTACTATGGCCAGGTGCTAAAGTCCCAGACCTAAAATAGCGAGAATATCTTAAAATGAAAATTTGATTAATTAATCGAGTTGAAAACATTCCAGTATTATGATTTCTCAATTGATCACAATGTTTCCAAAACGTTTTTGCTGCCGATGCGTCAACATGCGTCTACCAGTGGGAAATAGTTAATTTCTGGTTTGTGTTTTTTTTAACTTGTTACATTAGATGGCAACCCAGTTTTGGACATACAGATTGGAGGCTCAAAAGTGGACTTAGACCCTTTGCTCATTTTTGAAGCAGCAAAAGGTAACGAATTGCAGTAATATAGAGAGTAAACATGTACATAGCTGAATTCCTGCCAGTGGTATCATTACCTATTATCTTTAAACATGTGTTATATATCAACGAAGAGGATTTTGCTAAATATTGAATCATAACTAGCGAAGGATGCAGATCATGATTTAAATACACAAATGTGCATGCTGATTTTTGGGGAACTGTTCGCAAATGGTCTTTGAAGTCTTGCATAGCGGCATACATAAGCGTTTGTTAAAGTCGCGTGTAGCGGTTAAATGTTAAATAAATAATCTGGAACTCAGTGCAGCATAACACTTAATGATATTATACAACAACAACGTCTTCATTTTTACCTGCTAAGCCATAATAGCTCAGTCGGTAACGACGTGGGCTATCAATAATTGGATCTTGGGGGTCGTGTGTTGGAACACCGGATTTGGCAATCAAATGTTCATATAATTGTGAATAGCGTCATTCGTCTTCAAGCAATAGGCTACTTAGTATGCGTGGTAAGGTACCCAGATTAGTGGAGTGATTCAGTGTACTGATAAAACCGTTGGAAGTGACGTTAACTCCAAGCAATCAATCGTTTTTTGAATAATCGATTAATCAATTATTCGAAAACCAAATTTTATAACGGCGTTAATTACTCATTTCGTCTACAACTGCATATGTAATAGTATGTTGATTTCCACCAAATCTTATTTCAGATCCGGTTATCAGTGAAACAAGTAAGAAAAATAAAGAACCCCGCAAAATGTATATGCACATAGATCTTAGTGATTAAATGAATTAAATGCATATAAAATGAAGAAGTGGATAGTTTGATGTGCGTGCAGTTAGCTGGAGTAGCCGGATCAGCCGAAACTCCGGTTGTATTAGCCATCCGGATCTCCGGCTACTCCGACTGTATTTGTTTATCTCGAACAATAGGCACGCCAAAACGAGGGTTTTGCAGCCGGCTGCCATAAATCTGGGGTGTAATCCGGCTAGCGCGACTGGGAGCCAGAGTGTGTCACTCTCACCTGACATAAGTCACGATGCCAGTTAAACTCTCCACTTCGAACAATATACAGCCGGAGTTCGGCTGTAGACGTGGCCAAAATGCCAACTTCATCTGAACATTGCAGCCAGCTGCCATAAATCTGGATGGAATTCGGCTAGTGCGACTTGGAGCCAGAGTGTGGCACCCTCACCTGAAACATTTCACGATGACAGTAAAACTCTCTAATTCGAACAGGACGGGTGCAAAGTCGGGATTTTGTAAGGAAATCCCAGCTCCGGCTGGGCGTGGCAGCCGGCTGACGTAATTTGGCGAAACAGGACCTCGTGCAACACGAGGTCAGTTTGAGGCGCTTTCACCTGACATGCATCAATCAATCGTCCAAACAATAGGCACGCCAAAACAACGGTGGAAGCCACTCTGAAGGCTGAACTCCGGCTAGTTTCTGCAGCCGGCTGCCATAAATCAGGGTGGAATCCGGCTTGCTAGTTACAAATATAATTGGAAACTTACTCTTACCATGATTGATTGATTGACTTGAGCTTAACATTATTTTCAATGGAATTTCAGTTCACCTAACATTTTTCCTACGGCTTTCTAGAACAAATACTCCACACAACAATCTTCCAAGTTAACTGGCTACCTTTCCATGATCTGACTGAATGTATAATTTTGAGACAAAGATGAAAACACGATGCATAAAGACTGAGAAAACTACATTTTGACAAATATGTTCAATAGTCCCATGTATAAGATGTTTCAAAATTGTGTGTCTATATAAGGTTAATTAGTTCAATTCTTTCGGATGAATAGAAATTCCCCATATTATTCTTTAAACTATTTCCCTGATATGCCGCTTTAAATCACCCAAGGAAAGACATAGAAAGGTTAAAGGCATTTTGAGTTAAAATTGTTGACGCATATGCAGCAGACAACTTCTGAAAACACTGTGGAGAAAAGGACCACGTGCTCATGATCATTAATTTCTCCTTTTGCCACAATGTTTTCAATTCTATTCATTAATTAAACTTTGGCTTTCCATTTTTTTTTACCTCAACATTGGCAATGTCATCTGCTGCAGGTTTGATGTATATTGGAAAGGGTCAAGTTTAGCCCGTTGCCTGATGTAAATGACTTGATGTCTGTGACTTATCTGAATACATTGTCGGAATGGTGTAATTGATCCAAAATGAACAATATATATTCCTATCCAACACAATCTTCACTTTGAACCCCTATCTCCTTTGCTGGTTTTTAATGTGTAAAACATGAAACAGCATCAGTTTAATTAATAATAAGTACAAGTGTCAACAACTGATTATGTATACATGTATATGAAAAATGTTGTTTGACAATAGGGATAGGTAAGGATATGATCAGACCTTGAAAATGTGCTGCTTCTCAGAGTCATCATTGTTGATCAAGTCCCTTTTTCTGATTGTTATTGCTCAATTATAAACGCTTTTGAAAATGGTACAGGGAGTAAAAAACTGTTTTCATATTATATTTTCACTAGAAGCCTGGATAGTAATGTGTTTAAGTAAGACGACTCTGATGATTCCCCACAACATGATGGTTTCATGTATAAATTGTTAAGTTTAGTTGCTTCTTTCAAAACATGTTCCTGCTGAGATTTGAATTCAGAACTCTTGTTAGACTAGGTGTTTTAACTTACCATTAAACTACAGTTTGGGTTTTAGCAGCAGTTCATGAAAATATGTGTAATTTTATTACCAGTATGTAAAATAAAGTATAAGAATTTATTTGATACAATCAGGAATGTAGAGTACAAATCCGGATTGCTGATACAATGTATCATGTGACAAGTGTTTACCATTTTCAATGTATAGATTAGACAATTCCACACAGACAAATGGGTTTCTCAATACATTACACAGAAAACAGACACATTTCTGTGATATTTCAGTTATATCAGTGGACAGAACACTTATGTGAGGTCCCTGGGTGACTTATTACTTACATTAATTATGAACTGCCTTCAAGTTTTTATAACTTAGCCTTTCCTGATGATTTTTTACTTACATTAATTAATTATGTACTGCCTTTAAGTTTTATAAAATAGCCTTTCCTATTGAAAACAGACCAAGTTGTCTTCAGTTTTCAAACAAAATGTTTAATTATACTTAAATGTGTTCGAATAAAAAGTATTTTGAGTGTTATTGAATTTAAAAATTTAGCCTATTTATCTGCAGATTTCAACAATCAGTTTGATTTTACCTTATTAGTCGCCGGGCAGAAGCCCGCGACTTCTATTTTTAATAGCTTTTCGGAAATCACATGGGAGGGCGGCTTATTATTAGAAAGAAACAAATCTAGATGATTTGAACATATTACAATTGTGGTTGTTTACGAACACTAATAAATGACACATTTAAAATGAAATAAATATTCCGATTTTTTAATGTTTGCAGTTTTTTTTATTTCACTCGCATTTAAGTTTTTTGTCTTATTTACGAAGACAAAAGTGGTCCCTTCAAGACGTGAACCAACACCCCCTAATGCAGACTCTTATGTGTCATCATTGAGGTAAATTTCGGATTCTCCTTTTAATAGCAATTTTAACTTACTAAATGTTGTTTTCATGTTCAAAGAGATGTCTTGATTTGTGTAGAATTCATTTAATAATGTTAATCCATGAATATCTAAAGTAGGAACTGTTTCTAAGCTAAATATAGACCCTATTCTGTTGTGTAGTTTCGTGACCTTTAACATCGATTTTCGCGCATGCGCATTTCGATATGAAAAAGCGAGTGATATTATTTTATTTTAGACAAGTACAAGACGAATGTTTGACGCAAAGCGTCAAAGAGAAGCCGCAATATTTCGTTGTACATGTAGAAATAAGAAAAAAAGAACATTTTTAAATCCACAAACAATAGAACAATTTAAACTGTAGACGGTAATGCTGATATATTTCTCCTTTTGAAGACTTTTGTTTTCTTCAAATTACCTCCCTTTAAAGCAATACCAGGATATTTACCTTGTGATTCGAATAATATTGACAAACATTGAAATTATATGAATGAATACTATTATTTAAATAAGTAACAACAGCAAAATTAAATTAAAGCCAGATAAATGTGTACACATTTCGTTAATTTGTTATAGATACCCTAATGTATAGATATGAATATAAACTTTATAAGCAAATGTTTTCATTTCAACGTTCCTAATGTTTGAATAGACCAAGGAAAGTCAAGAATACATAAATAAAGCAATGCAGTCTTTTCCGGCGACATTGATGCCTTGCATCAACTTTCTCTTGTTTTAGTTTGATATAGTTAGTTTACATTGCCCTGTTTCGTAGACGGACCTAAATATGTGATCTTTATATTTTTATTCGCCTCCAGCCTTCACACGTATAATGACACTTTAGCATTAGCGTCTGCTGCATGTCTGATCGAATAATCACGAATAGCTTGAACTAAAATGAAATACAAACCTTTAACCTTAGAAAATAAATTTCTTTTCAAATACATCATACCTTAGTGATTCAAACAATCCCAACCTAAATATTTTCGAGGCATTAAGATTTGTGTTTTTCTTAATAACATCTTGTCCTCCCATGTGAGTTCTGAAAAGCATTTAAAAATATAGTTGCCGGCTCCTGCCCGGCGACTGCCCGGCGACTTATGTTATTATATCAAAGCACTGAAAGTGCTGCCAGCAAGAGGCTAACTACAGATCACGGATTACATTTGGACATGGATTTACCGATCTTAAACATCCAACAAGAACACTTAACAATAAAACTGTGTTATGTTCACATATTGAATAATATATTAAATGAACGCAAGATACTGTACACAGAGTTTAGGGATCGACCGTTTTACTAAAATTTGACACAATTACTTCGCTTAAGTAGTTTCCGTTTACTACTGGATTACAATTTTAGCCGTTATTCTTAATACTATTAGCATAGAGACGCGAGAAGGATAGCTTGCATTTTCTTCGAAAAATCTAGTTTAAAAGGAGAACATTTAAAAAAAACCATGCATTTATTCTGTTGTTGAGTATAAATAGGAAATGAACCAATATTTGTTTGTTATACTGCTTTCATACTGATTTATATGAGCGTTTTGCGACTACTGCAGATCAAGATCAGTCAGCAATTCCTCACAGTTTGAACGGGCTCTCTACTATTTGCCAATAAGTCTTATTGATTGATTGACTGACTTGATTAATGGGGGTGTAACGCGGTTTTCAACAATTTTTCAGTCATATCACGGCTACCAAACTCTTGTTTGTTCGGCATCTGAGTAAGGGAGTAAAATGCCAAATATTAAAAAATTCATGTCCGATGTGACAACATTCTAAAACTCCATTCTTATGAAAGTGCTTGTCTTATGTGTTCCCTTGGTGACCCTCTTCATAATTAGTTAAGCCACATTGACTTGTTGGAAGACATAGTTACAAGGCAGCATCAGAAAAGGGGTAAATTGAACTTTTTGCTTCAAATGATATCTCATCCTAATCCACTGAGAAATTTTAATAAAACTTCACAGAAAGTCCCTTTGGTGGTCCTCTTTCAAATTTGTTCAAAGATATGAATTATAAACACTACTTTTGTTGCTGCGGCAGAAGGAAGGGAGTAAAATTCATAATTTGTAAACATTCTTCTTCTCAGGGTCCTCCGCTTCTCAGATTCCAAGATAATTTAGTACAAATGTTCCTTGTTTGACCCTCTACAAGATTTGCATGAGCTGTTTTAATTGGTTGAAAAACATGGCAGCCAGACGGCATCAGAAAAGGTGCAAAATAACAACACTTAATAGTTCCCCTTCTTTTCAAGTTTTTATCTGATTTCAGGAAACATTTGTCATTTGTAATTTGTTCAAGTCATATTGATTGGTTTGAAAAGATAGCTGCCATGCTGCATCAGAATATGGACAAAACGAACTTTTAGCTTTAAACAAAAATATCCTCCCAAACCATTGGACTGATATCAACCAAACTTCACGGAAATGATCCTTTATTGATGAGTTTCATTTACAGTGTCTACTCCTAGCAGTTTCATTCAAGCTCTTGATTAAATTAAACTAATATTAGTAGTTACACATATGCTACATATCTATCACTCAGGTGATCGATTCAGGGCCATGCTTGCCCTCTGTTTTGGAGATGCAAACATTAATAGATTATATTAATAGAGTGCATACTCTGAATGCATCAGTTGGTTCAGTACAGTCAATAAATAGGAAGACATTGTACTGTCATGAATGTACCTGTTTTGATTTCCGTAGAGCTTTTGGCCAATATGATAATTAAAAAAGTATTATGTGGACCGAATGATATATTAGGAGTTCGGTTCAATTAATTTCACAATACCAACACTAATTTATGATCTTGGAAATATTTCATTATGGCCTGATGCATCATTACTTGTCTGTCATGGTGGGGCTTCGTTTTACATAAATATTTATATATGCACTTCTGCATCTGCTCTTAACCGACCACAGATCTACTTTGATTCTTTCTGGTTTGACAAAATTTGTTTGTCTGTTTTGTTGGGTTCTTTTTACGCAATTTCCACTTTATTTCAGTTATATCACGGCGACAGTTTACTTTATTCATGATTCCTTGGTAAACCAGTACTAGACTAGGAAATATGATATGTCAAAGGGTACTCCACCATGACTTAGCGACGGGACTGCATGGGGACCGAATGACCTAGCGCCGGGACTGCATGGGGATCGAACCCGGGACGCACGGTTCCAAATTCCTTGACTCTAACCACTCGACCACGGTGGATTACCCGGGACGCATGGTTCCAAATCCCCCGACACTAACCACTCGACCATGGTGGATTACCCGGGATGCACGGTTCCAAATCCCCCGACACTAACCACTCGACCACGGTGGATTACCCGGGACGCACGGTTACAAATCCCCCGACACTAACCACTCGACCACGGTGGATTACCCGGGACGCACGGTTCTAAATCCCCCGACACTTACCACTCGACCATGGTGGATTACCCGGGACGCACGGTTACAAATCCCCCGACACTAACCACTCGACCACGGTGGATTACCCGGGACGCACGGTTCTAAATCCCCCGACACTAACCACTCGACCACAGTGGATTACCCGGGACGCATGGTTCCAAATCCCCCGACACTAACCACTCGACCACGGTGGATTACCCGGGATGCACGGTTCCAAATCCCCCGACACTAACCACTCGACCACGGTGGATTCCTATGGTTTGACAAACGAGCACCACCGTGCGAAAAGGGACACGTATATCGTTGTGACTAGTGTAGATCCAGGTTAGCCCTGTATACTCGGTATACTTTGATCAAAATACACATTGGTCACATATTACTCAACCTATTACAGGTCAGCCCTGTATACTCTGTATACTTTGATTAAAATACACATTGCTCAAATATTACAGGTCAGCCCTGTATACTCTGTATACTTTGATCAAAATACACATTGATCAAATATTACACAATATATTACAGGTCAGCCCTGTATACTCTGTATACTTTGATCAAAATACACATTGCTCAAATATTACTCAACATATTACAGGTCAGCCCTGTATACTCTGTATACTTTGATCAAAATACACATTGATCAACATATTACTCAAAATATAACAGGTCAGCTCTGTAAACTCTGTATACTTTGATCAAAATACTGATTGATAAAATATTACTCAACATATTACAGGTCAGCCCTGTATACTCTGTATACTTTGATCAAAATACACATTGCTCAAATATTACTAAACATATTACAGGTCAGCCCTGTATACTCTGTATACTTTGATCAAAATACACATTGATAACAAATTACTCAACATATTACAGGTCAGCCCTGTATACTCTGTATACTTTGATCAAGATACACATTGATCAACATATTACTCAACATATTACAGGTCAGCCCTGTATACTCCTTATACTTTGATCTATTTACACATTGCTGAAATACTACTCAACATATTACAGGTCAGCCCTGTATACTCTGTATACTTTGATCAAGATACAAATTGATCAAGATACAAATTGATCAAGATACAAATTGATCAACATATTACTCAACATATTACAGGTCATCCCTGTATACTCGGTATACTTAAATCAAAATACACATTGCTCAAATATTACTCAACATATTACAGGTCAGCCCTGTATACTCTGTATACTTTGATCAAAATACACATTGATCAGAAATTACTCAAAATATAACAGGTCAGCTCTGTAAACTCTGTATACTTTGATCAAAATACTGATTGATCAAATATTACTCAACATATTACAGGTCAGCCCTGTATACTCTGTATACTTATATCAAAATACACATTGCTCAAATATTACTCAACATATTACAGGTCAGCCCTGTATACTCTGTATACTTTGATCAAAATACACATCGATAAAAAACTACTCAACATATTACAGGTCAGCCCTGTATACTCTGTATACTTTGATCAAGATACACATTGATCAACATATTACTCAACATACTACAGGTCAGCCCTGTATACTCTGTATACTTTGATCAAGATACAAATTGATCAACATATTACTCAACATATTACAGGTCATCCCTGTATACTCTGTATACTTTGATCAAGATACAAATTGATCAACATATTACTCAACATATTACAGGTCATCCCTGTATACTCGGTATACTTTGATCAAAATACACATTGATCAGAAATTACTCAACATATTACAGGTCAGTCTTGTATACTCTGTATACTTTGATCAAAATACACATTGCTCAAATAGATCTCATCATATTACAGGTCAGCCCTGTATACTTTGATCAAAATACACATTGATCAACATATCAGTTAAATAAGCTTGTTAGAAACTCCTATTAACCTTTTCCCACACACAACAAATCTGTAGCAGACGACTTTGAAAACATCTTATCAACAATATAAAAGATCTCCATTAATAAAACTTTAATTATTTAAAAATAGAGTTTTGAAAGAATTGTTGTAAATGGTGAAATTACTCATTATGAGCAATTCACCTTTGTCACAATGTTTTCAAACGTCGTCTGCTGCAGAGGCGACTAAAAGCGTCTATCTGTGGGAAATGGTTAACTCGTGTAGATACTGATTAGACGGAGCAGATGTCCGATGTGGTCTTACTTGGGTGGTCAAGGCTGCTTCATACATTACCATTCCCATAAGTCTTATGTTAAGGAAATGGACAAATCACCCATGGCTTGCGAAGATGAGGATGCTCTGGATCTACATAGAGCACACAAACAAAATTTTGCATTTTCTCAGGGACAGACTCAAGTATTATTGAGGTTTATTACGTGTATGAAATTATGTCTTATGCCATTAAAACGTGATCATGTGCACACGCATTTGGAAGCAATAACAGAGGACGGCCTTTAAAAATATTGAGGCAAAAATGAGAAATTGTTCATAATAAGCAATTTATCCTATTGCCACACTCTTTTCAACTCTTTTTGTTAATTTATATATATTCTTTCCTTATTTTTGCCGAGCTGTTTTATATGTCGTCTGATACACGTTGGTCTTCTTTTGGAAAGGGTTAGTATCAATAGCATGCACCCCTGATACTCGGCGACGTCAGTATCTGTTTACAGTAGACAAGCCCGCGAACAATACCGATCACCAACGACGGAAATCAACGAAGAGCACTTTCGGGAGGTTAAGAACAAGTATAACGAAGTATGCGAAATATAATCCAAATTCCAATGTCATTTGAGTACGTTTGTAGTGAAGGTGCACATTGGCATTTATAAACTGTGTAGGTTCAGATCAGCCTGAACAGAATAAGAATCTATGCAAGTTGACATTCTAACATGCTTTTGTAGGTAATATGTCAAAATATCTCGATCTGCAGTTTTTAAAAAACATCTTGTACATTTTTTCAAGGATGCGCTCATTTCATGTCTTCCATTATTCTAAATT
This sequence comes from Serripes groenlandicus, assembly GCA_031761405.1. NCBI lineage: Eukaryota > Metazoa > Mollusca > Bivalvia > Cardiida > Cardiidae > Serripes > Serripes groenlandicus. The sequence goes on along the minus strand of JASEVX010000008.1, from coordinate 76,458,627 downwards.
CTTTATGAATATAACATTTCAAGAGAAATTGCAATTCATTTTTGAACAGAAACTAAGTTCACAATGGCCTGTCTTTACTATTTAAGGTATTCGGAGACAAAAGACAAAGGTCTATCAGATGTATCATATAAGTTTCCATTTGAGAAATGTAAAAAACATAAAATTGCATGCCAGAATTGTCAGGTTCACCAGAATACCAGTTATTATAGCTACAGGGTCCTCCAGTATGCATGTAGCTGTATTCCCATGGTGAATTCACATCTTTTCGACGCCCATCAATCCAAATGTATCTACATGATTTGTAGTTCTTAGATGCAAAGCTTAGAAGATCACCATTTTTCAATTTACTACTAACATCAACCGAGAACGCCCCTTTATCAAAACACAATTCGTCAGCTTCAGCCCATTTCATTTCATTTTTGTGAAACAGAAAACAAAGCCCGTTTTCCATTTTGTTAAAGCCAAATGATTAACACTCTGGAGAAGGTCGCAACCTCTACTTTTCCACATAGACTGTAAGCCCATTGGTGGAAGACGAATGACGCATGTCACAGTGACTTTTGTCAAACGTCGGAAAGAATGTTGGCCGAGCTTGGGTTCGAACTCACAACCCTAGATACACTGAGCTACCCGGGCTAGGCTCATTCCTATATATCAAACAATACTGGATGCTATTTTCAAAAGTGTCATTTACTGGATACTACACATCTATGGTTTTAACCATTTCCCACATACAATTCGACTTCGAGTTATCGCGAGGTCTGCTTTCCTTTAAATTGACCGTCAAATTATATTGACGCATTGGCACTTACAACCAATCTGCAGTAGATGGCTTTAAAACACATCAGTACAACTATGGAACCTTTCTATAAATGTAAGTAATATCATTGGAAAGGGAGTGAAACAGTATGGCAAAAGGAACAACATTACTCATTATGAATAACTTCCCCTCTTGTCACAATGTTTTCCAAAGTTGCCGGTTGCATAAGCGTGTAATTGTGTCTGCGAGTGGGAAAGTAGAAAGCCATCCTCGTACAGATTAATAACTGCCACCACATAATTACTACAAGTTCTCCTTCTTTCCAAGAACTGTCTTTTGCTGGAACAACCTACCTCCCAACATTGTTGACTGTCCTACTTTGGAGCAGTTCAATCAGGCAGTCTGCCAGATAGAACATAGGGAAAGATCAGATTTCTTTTCCTTTTAACATAACCTGCACCTTCTCATTTTAACTTTTGTTTCTATTAGCTTTCTGTGTCACATGCATTAAATTTTATACGTGATCTAAAAAAGCCAACCGCTTTCAACTTTCAACAAGTTTTCAGTTAAATGTATTGGAATAAACCTTTTTGTCAGACGATGCATCGATGTTTATATATAGAGAATATAGGAGGACGACTAAGACTCTACAGTGGCTCAATCGTGCGACAAGTGAAGATTTTGAGGAGATGATTAATTCCCTTATCTTTTAAAGATCGCAGATATTGAAATTGTCTTTGTTTAAATCGGTTCAACCGTCTAATATCTAGATACAATACCTTGCCTAGACGTTATGTAGCGAGCTATTGTGGTACCCGGCTTAGTATATTGTAAATTAGAACGACTGGCATGAACCATCAATGTAGCGTAGTCTTATACCCAGCGTACGTACGTCTTGACTTAGTCTGGTACCCGGCGTTCGCTAGTAAATTAATAATAACATGATTGACTTTCGTAAACCTAACAGAAGACCAACAAACCCTGGCATTTGTAAGGTTTACTCTAAAATAAAGGTTGTCGCTTTGGCGTTATACTTGCTAAACCATGTCAGAAAGGCGCCGCCATTTTTTGTGTTAGCCTGACCAAATAATGTTATGGTCGTGGCAAGACAAGGGTTTATGGATAGGGGTTTAATGCCGTTTTCAACAATTCTTTTGCGGTCAGTTCAGATACACATGTGTACCTGGTTTTCTCACACCAGTACTCAACACAACAGTCTTTCCAAGCAACTGGCTGCTTTTCCACATAGAGTTTGCCCATTGTTGAAAGACGAATGACGTTTAAAGAATGTTAACAGAGCTGGGGTTCGAAATCACAACCCCTGGATTGACAGCCGGCGTCACTACCGACTGAGATACCGGGGCTCGGCTCCAGACAAGGGGATATGGACACTTATAATTACCGAAAAAGAATACCAAAGACTCTTTGAAAGGCGTTTAAAATCGCTAAAAACCGCCTTGTTGTGGCGAGGCTTTGCCTTTTTTATATTAAAGGTTTAGTAAACACGGGGACGAACATGTCCATAAGAGGGATAAGTAACCATATTGTGTCCTGAAATGCTAGTCGTTATACTACTTGAGCAGTGTCAACCGATTTGGTATCTCAACCCTTTCCCACCTGCAGACGCATTTTTACACAATAGCAGCTGACGACTTTTGAAAACATTGTGGCCATAGGTGAAATTACTTGAGCAATTTCTCCTCAAGTTGGCCACAATGTTTTCAACTTAATTTAACAATTAAGCTATCTTAAAAAGACTTTTATGGAGATTTCTTTTGGTTTTCGCCACTATGATTTGAAAGTTGTCTGCTGAAGATATGTATGTGGGAAAGGGTTAATGCATCTAAGTAACGAGTCAGGCAAGCTTGAGCATGCAGTCCGTCCCAAACAACATTAACTGCCCGTCTACATGTTTGTTAGTCTCACATGCATCTTTCGACAAAAGACTGAAATTGTAGCCCCAAAAGTGGTTTGTAATTATATTTGAAAGTGATTTCAAAGACAAAACAAGTACCTGCCCATTAATATTTAAATTTGTAGTGTTTGCAAATATTGTTGCAAAAGAACAAATTGCTCATCATGAGTAATTTCTCCTCTTGTCACAATGTTTTCCACACTCATCTAAAACTAAACTTTTATATAAAGAGATTTTCCATAGTTTTCGCAAGATGATTTCAAATCGTCTACGGTATATTTGTTGCATGTTGGAAGGCTAAATGACACTATGTCTGTTGTGTCATCAGAGTTATGACACTTGCAAAATCGATCTTTAATGGCAAGAACTATTTAAGAATGCAAACGCGAGATGCATCCTAGGGGTAATACCCTTTAGCAAGGCACTTTAAAAATATAATTATTGTCTATAGGATGATACAATAGCATTATTTTGTAGACCAGAAGGTGATAAAGCATAGGCTGGTCTGGATCTCGCCTGTTACGAACACCTAAATACAGTCTTCATTGTGACATTCCGCGCTGATCAAAGGATTGCATTGTAACATAAGAGTTTTAAGGGCTTGCGAGTATATCTTGTTGTTTTTTATGAAATCATCTGTTTGTTTTCAATTAAACACAAAAATGTTCTTATCGCTGAACAAGCGTCTTCCTTTTCGGCTTGAAGATTTGTGAGATTTTTCTCAAGGCTTTCCAAGAAGAGATACAACTTGTAGTTACACTTACCTTATAACAGAACTGATTAAAAATTATAAAACATAATCATTAAGAACGGAGGAAGAGTCAGCACTTCTTAAACTTACCGATGGTCTAGCAGATTGTATACTCTCTCTCTCTCTCTCTCTCTCTCTCTCTCAAGACATCTGTAACTGCAGATATAACCGAAGGTGCCCCTTAGACGGAAAATGCCTCACTACTAGCGTGATATACCAGGCCACAGTTACCCGTCACGATAACATGGACCTGGATACGTATATAGGCCTTACATGTAATAGTTCTAAATCACACTATTCTGGTCATTGCTCCAGCTTCATGAACAAATAAAAGAGGAATGCCACAACATTAAGTGAGCATATTTGGGGCCTAAAAGAGAACAATGTGATGTACTTAATAACGTGGAAAATCTTAAGCAGTGCTAAGCCTTATTCACCATATAACAAAATATGCAACCTTTGTCTAGAAGAAAAATACTTCCTTATCCACAGATCCACAGACCAGACATGTCTTCTTTGGACAAAAGAAACGAACTCACAATTGCATAAAACACATATTGCACAACTTTAAACATACAATATAAACTCTCTCTCTCTCTCTCCCTCTCTCCCTCTCTCCCTCCCTCTCTCTCTCTCTCCCTCTCTCTCCCTCTCTCTCCCTCTCTCTCTCCCCTCTCTCTCCCTCTCCCTCTCCCTCTCCCTCTCTCTCTCTCTCTATATATATGTTTGTCACTCTCTCTCTCCTCTCTGTCTCGGTCTGTCTCTCTATGTCTGTCTCTCTCTCTATGTCCCTATCTCTCTCTCACTGTCTCTGTCTGTATGTCTGTCTCTCTATGTCTCTCTCTCTCTCTCTCTCTCTTGCTCTCTCTCTCTCTCCTCTATCTCTCTCTTTCTCTCTCTCTCTCGCTCTCTCTCTCTCTATATATATATCTGTGTGTGTGTGTGTGTGTCTCTCTCTCTACGTGTGTCACTCTCTCTCTCTCTCCTCTGTCTCTGTTGCTTTCTCTCTCTCGGTCTCTGTCTGTCTCTGTCTATATCTTTGTATCTTTTTCTCACTGCCTCTCTCTCTCTGTTTCTCTCTCTCTATGTGTGTGTCTCTATCTCTTTATGTTTGTTACTCTCTGTCTCTGTCTTAGTAATCCTTATTTTGTCCTCAAACAGTATGAGCACATTCGAAGTAAAATCGAAGTATAGTGCTTCATTACCTTCAACTTAACAAACTCTCTCCAAAAAGTTATTTGCAGTAGCAAAGATATTGATTATATAGGGCAAAGATGTTGTGGGGACATTTGCCATATTTATCTTGTGTGTCCCAAGACTTAATGGGGACATCAATTATCTCAAAAGTTAAACATCCTTTTGTCCTCAGACAGTATAGGGACATGTTTTATCTCACTTGATTTGAACGAATGTGTTTAACAAAGCCATCGAAGTATAGTTCTTCATTACCTTCATCTTAACGAACATTCTCCAAAAAGTTATTTGCAGTAGCAAAGATATAGACCATATAGGGCAAACACATTGTTGGGACATTTGCCATATTTATCCTCCATTTATCTTCAGACAGTATGGGTTCACGTCATATCTCACTTGATTTGAACGGACGTCTGTTAAAAACACTGTAGGGTCACTGTGTATGCCTTAACATTGTGTTACTTTACTTCTTTTCTGATGCAGCAGAATTCAACACAGAATGTATTCCTTTGAACATTTTGAAAGAGGACATCAAAAAAGTACTTCTGTGCAGTTCAGTTAAAATTGGTCAAGTTGTTTTAAAGCAGCTGTTGTTAAAATAAATGGTTACTGATGGATATTGCATGATGGATTGGAATTATCACAAAAGCTCACATTTGCTAAAACCAAATATAAATTTCAGTTAATTGATTAAATTGTATGTATTTAGAGCTACAGTGTCATTTTGTCCCCACTGAGATTTGAACTCAGAACTCCTGGCTAGACCAGGTGTTTTACCAGTTAAAACTATAAGGTCTCAAAATGTAGCTAAACACATTTAATTTACAATCAAGATTGTCTTCAAAGAAAGTCACAAATGGAAAATGCCTCATTTTCTTTACCAAAAAAGGGGAATTCCTAATAAATCAGAGGCTGTGAGTTTTATTGTAGTTTAAAATGCCTAACAAATGATGTTTTTCTAAATATTGAATTGTTATCTTACAACACGATTTTGCAAATGCAATTACAAGGGAAAAAAGAAATGTTTTTCCAGGATTGAAATTATTATTTGAAGAGGACCACCAAAGAAAGAATTGGGCCAAATTATTTTCAAATCGGGTCACTATTTTCTTAAATTGTGCATTTCCATTGTAAAGAGGACAACCATTAATGAACATTCTAATGAAGGTTGATTGCAATGGACCAAGAGGTTTAGGAGGAAACATTGTTTAACATTTTCCCACTTACATGTATAGATGACTTTTGAAATCACTGTGGCAAAGGGAGATAACGCTCATGGTGAATATTTTCTCCTTTTGCAAACAATTTATGAACTCTATTCCATAGTTTAGTTTTTATCCAAGGAAATTGTCCATATTTTGGCCTGGCTGTTTTCAATGATGTCTGTGGGAAAGGTTTAGAAATTACAGATAAGGAATGTCACTCATTACATCACATGATGCAAACCGACAAGCCGCTGGACATGGGGTGATCAAAATAGCGGACCTTGAGCATTTTGTACTCAGGTGAACAATTGATTGATTGATTGGGGTTTAACGCCGTTTTTAACAATTTCTCAGTTATATCACGGCGGCCAGTTCACCTACTCATGCATTTCCTGGTTTTCTCACACCAGTACTCCACACAACAATCTTCCCAAGCAACTGGCTGCTTTTCCACATAGACTTAGCCCATTGGTGGAAGACGAATGACGCATTGACTTTTGTCAATCGTCGGAAAGAAAGTTGGCCGAGCCGGGATTCGAACTCACAACCCCTGGATTGACAACCCGCGTCGCTACCGACTGAGCTACCGGGGCTCGGCCTCAGGTGAACAAAAAACAAATAAAATGCCCCATTGAAAGAAAGTTCAGAATAAGCTTTACACCATAGTTTGAAACAAACAACTAAAGTTTAAACATATTGAGCAATTATTTCAACTTTTATTAATAATTTTACTTTCTAGAGATTATCCATATATTTTGCTTAGACAAACAAGTGAGAACTATAGCATAAAGTTCTTTTTAAGGTATTTCAAAACGATGCAGTTTCAGTTTAGACAGCTCTTAATGTCTCATTTGATTCTGCATTGTTCCTCTTAGTATTTAAAAAAATATCCTGTCAGTGTGCAGAAAGTGTTGATCCAGAACTAGAAATTAAGACTGCTCTGTTTATAATAATGATTTTGATTAAAGATTAAATTACGCCAAATACATCCCCAGACATGCTGATCTGCACCTAAATAGTCCCTAAAAAAACCTTTATTTGCCTTTGTTTGCGTAGGAACGAGTGTATACCATCCCCAGAATGCATTGAATATATGACCTTGAGTTTAAGATCATTGTAAATGTGTATATTATGCACTGAAAAATTATTGATTTGATCACTTTTAGTATGTTGACATTGTTTGAATGTGAAAGTAGAGAATGCTAAACACAGGTTTTGTCTGGACTGGATGTGGTCCAAAATGACGGTAAGTAACCATTTTCACCCGGTAAGTAACCATATTCATCCGGTGAATTCTTTCTTGCATAATGCATGACCCCCAATTTTTCTTGTTAACACGATTTCCCTTCAATGTGGCCAAGTGACCTAGTTTCTGATCCAATATGACCCATATTTGAACTTGACTTACAAACATTCTTACGATAATGCCATTGATACCTGATTGCGGGCACCTGCACAGCACAATCGGGTTGCCTGGTTGAGGGAGAGGTTGGCGTTTTGAAAGAGTAATTTGACATTTTGATTAATCAATGGCAAATGTAGTGGCGGATGTAGCGGGGGCCCATAGGGTCCGTGCCCGACTCCTCCCACCTCACGACACCCCGACCCGGTCGGGCATCATATATATCTGGCGAGCGCCGGGCCAAATTCGCCGCTCAGAGCCCGGCCGAACCTCGGGCAGACATTGACCGGGGACAGGCGGCGTCTGGCTGACCATCCAATAATGTGTCTCGCAGGTTGTAAAAGCCGGGTCATCGCATCATTAATCAGATTCCAGTCGAGCTTTTCACAGAGGGTAGCAATTTAACACACAGTTTTTCAGAAAAGTGTCAGAGTAACAGTACTACAAGATTCCCTATAACAGAAGGGAGGACTGAAGGAGAAGGAGAGGACAGTACCCACAAGGGAGGGAGAGTGGCAGTAAAGGGAATGAAATCTCTCCTCTTTAGCCACCAATGCATTAATAGCTATAAGTTGTAGAGGTAGCATGCAAACACATACCTCTCCCTCAATCGTGCTGTGCATGTGCCCGCAAGTGCTGTGGAGGTAACAACGGCATTTTTGTTAGAATGCTTGTCTGAATGATATCTAAGTCAAGTTCGAATATGGGTCATATTGGGTCAGAAACTAGGTCACTAGGCCAACTTGAAGGGACATCTTGTTAACATAATGGAGGCTGCATTTTTAACTTGAGCATGTTTAAACTGTATCAGAATGTTTGTCTTAATGATATGTAGGCCATGTTTGAATATTGCTCATGTCTGTTAAACAAGAGGCCCATGAGGGCCTATGCTCTACTGGTATGGTTCTTTGGTCATTTTCAATCCAGAGCATGTATGTATGGTGAAGATCGGATAGTAAATGGAGGCTCTTTTGTGTTCACAAGCTGTATTATAGCAATTTTTACAATTTCATGGGCCATAATCCAGTCTTGCATGGGCGGATCTAGCTGGTTTTCAAAAGGAACCAAGCTCTCATCAATATTTAACTACTATCTAAGTTTGGTGAAGATCAGATAGTAAATGGAGCCTCTATTGTGTTCACATGCTCAATTATAGCAATTTGGACAATTTCAAGGGCCATAATCCAGTCTTGCATGGGCGGATCTGGCTGGTTTAGGAAAGGAACCGAGCTCTCATGGATATCTTACTACTGTATAAGTTTGGTTGAGATACAATCAAAAGTGAAGACTGTATCGTGTTAAAAAGTTCTTTTATAGCAATTTTGACCATTTCAAGGGCCATAATCCAGTCATGCATGGGCGGATCTGGCTGGTTTTCAAAAGGAACCGAGCTCTCATGGATATCTAACTACTGTATAAGTTTGGTTGAGATACAATCAAACGTGAAGACTGTATCGTGTTAACAAGCTCTTTTATAGCAATTTTGACCATTTCAAGGGCCATAATCCAGTCTTGCATGGGCGGATCTGACTGGTTTTCAAAAGGAACCGAGCTCTCATAGCTATCTAACTACTGTATAAGTTTAGTTGAGATACAATCAAAAGTGAAGACTGTATCGTGTTAACAAGCTGTTTTATAGCAATTTTGACCATTTCAAGGGCCATAATCCAGTCTTGCATGGGCGGATCTGGCTGGTTTTCGAAAGGAACCAAGCTCTCATGAATATCTAACTACTGTATAAGTTTGGTTGAGATACAATTAAAAGTGAAGACTGTATCGTGTTAACAAGGTCTTTTATAGCAATTTTGACCATTTCAAGGGCCATAATCCAGTCTTGCATGGGCGGATCTGGCTGGTTTAGGAAAGGAACCGAGCTCTCATGGATATCTTACTACTGTATAAGTTTGGTTGAGATACAATCAAAAGTGAAGACTGTATCGTGTTAAAAAGTTCTTTTATAGCAATTTTGACCATTTCAAGGGCCATAATCCAGTCATGCATGGGCGGATCTGGCTGGTTTTCAAAAGGAACCGAGCTCTCATGGATATCTAACTACTGTATAAGTTTGGTTGAGATACAATCAAACGTGAAGACTGTATCGTGTTAACAAGCTCTTTTATAGCAATTTTGACCATTTCAAGGGCCATAATCCAGTCTTGCATGGGCGGATCTGACTGGTTTTCAAAAGGAACCGAGCTCTCATAGCTATCTAACTACTGTATAAGTTTAGTTGAGATACAATTAAAAGTGAAGACTGTATCGTGTTAACAAGCTGTTTTATAGCAATTTTGACCATTTCAAGGGCCATAATCCAGTCTTGCATGGGCGGATCTGGCTGGTTTTCGAAAGGAACCAAGCTCTCATGAATATCTAACTACTGTATAAGTTTGGTTGAGATACAATTAAAAGTGAAGACTGTATCGTGTTAACAAGGTCTTTTATAGCAATTTTGACCATTTCAAGGGCCATAATCCAGTCATGCATGGGCGGATCTGGCTGGTTTTCGAAAGGAACCGAGCTCTCATGGATATCTAACTACTGTATAAGTTTGGTTGAGATACAATTAAAAGTGAAGACTGTATCGTGTTAACAAGCTCTTTTATAGCAATTTTGACCATTTCAAGGGCCATAATCCAGTCATACATGGGCGGATCTGGCTGGTTTTCGAAAGGAACCGAGCTGTCATGGATATCTAACTACTGTATAAGTTTGGTTGAGATACAATCAAAAGTGAAGACTGTATCGTGTTAACAAGAAATTGTTTACGGACGCACGCACGGACGGACTCACAAAATGTGATTAAGTGACTTCATTTTATGTGGCTTTAAAGTGCTATGTGGCTACAGAAATAATGTGGCTAAATACATCTCAACTCACAAACATGATCTTGTGTGACTATTTTATGAGAAAAGAATATGTGGCTATCTATTTATAGAACAAAAATGGACAATATAATGTGACTTCCTCTTCAACAAAATTTGCACGATTACAACCTAACCAGCAGCCATATGCCTTGCGATTGATTTTTGGCTTTCTTTTCTGACAGATTTTCAAATACCAGTATCACTTGTCAACTCAGTCGACTTATGCAGTTTAGCAGTACCAATGGCATAATAATGTAATAGCACACAAGACATATATTTAAACATTACAGGCTTCGAGTGATATGCAAATGATTTAAATTATAATCATAATACTGTATATGAAAATTCACTGGAATCCATTCGAAATAGAGGAAGTAATTTACATGGCAAACTTCCTTTTTCTCTAAGTCCAGGGGTTAATATCTCAGCAAAAATTGAATCGACCCTAAAAATTATTGGGCAATATTTCTTAACATGAGCACCGCGTACAGCACAGATGCTCGGCAGTCGTAGTTTGTTATAAAATAGCAAAAAAGCTGAGCTAAACATAAAACCTTAACCGGACGCCGCCGCCGCCAGGGTCATGACAATAGCTCTCGTTTTTTCAAAAAGCCGAGCTAAAAATGAAGGACAGAGCTATGAAACTTTTTTTTATGATTAAGCTTGTGTGCAAAGTTTCATTCCAGTATCGCGTGTGGTACTGGAGATACAGATCAAAGAATCAAATTTTGCTAAGAACAAAGGGCAATAACTCTAAAAATGCATGAGTTATGCAGTCTTTCTGATTAATTTGGTGTCACTTTTAAATATGAGTGCCAAGTTTTATTTCAGGCACAAATGATACTTGGGATATTTTATTTAAAAACAGAGAAGCATAATCTGCTAAGTTGAAAAAGGCTATATAACCTCTTGATAGATGCATGGCAGAGTTATGTTACTTGTCTGTGTGATAAATCTTGTGTCACTCAACACATTTGCCATTCTTTTATTAAACTTGGCTAATGTGTTTAGTGACACAGGATTTAATAGCTCTTTGAACAGAACAACAATTCATTATTGTGATATTGCACTTAGTGTAACAAGAGTTGTCGGAGGACAATATAGCTCACCGATCAGGGTCTACTTCAGAACAGTTATAGCATTAGGTAAAGTCACACAGTATCACCTATTGCAAGATAAAACACCTTTTCAATACTTGCATGCAAATGTTAAACAAGTCCATACAGGCCCTTTTGGGCCTTTTAAATCTGTAAATATATTTATATACAATAAGCAACAGCATACAGTGTCTGAGAAAAGGCTTTGCACGCAAAGGTTTAACCAAAAAGGGGCCCAATTCAGTCAAAATCCATTCCAGAGTTATGAGACTTGACATACAAGGTCATATAATGACTCTGAATAAGTGTGTGAAGTTTCAAAGCAACAGCATGCACAGTGTCCGAGAAAAAGCCTGGCACGCAAAGGTTTGACCAAAATTCTAAGTCCAAAAAGGGGCACAATTCAGTCAAAATCCATTCCAGAGTTATGGGAATTGACATACAAGGTCATCTAATGACCCTGAATAAGTGTGTGAAGTTTCAAAGCAACAGCACGCGAAGGTTTGACCAAGCTGGCAACGCGTATGCCAACGCCGGGGTGACTACATAAGCTCCCCTATTTCTTCAAATAGGCGAGCTAATAAGGGACGTGACAGGATGAGACAACCTGTGCGATTCCTATAAAGCTCCCACTTTAATTCCTTTAATAATTCTTCCTATTCACCAAATGCAAGACTGACAATAGCTTTCTTTGCTTCAAATAACTGGACTTTCAAATATTCATCATGGATGTTGTTCTGTTCAAAGCGCTATTTCTGTCCCATAGTGAAGTAGATTTGCCTTTTTTTTTAGGCCCTTATGATAATTTTTCAGTTATTTCAAGGCCATCTTTCAATTGTTATACCAATCCTATGGTTCTGGTTCTAGGTTAGAACCAGTACTTATCATGGACCATGGCACTGGTAAATATCAAACCAGCTACTTCTCGAATGTGAAGGTGACACTATCACTGCATAGTCAACAGTGATTCATTGCAAAGTAGAGACTAAAGCTATCACAGTCATTTTAACAACCATTAATTTGCCTTGACTTGCTATAAAATATCACAACTACAGTGTTATTCCTATACAACCTCAGAAACTTGTTTGGTGGAGGTAAACTAACATACATGGTACTTTTTATTAAAGCAATCCATCATGAATCATGAAACAAAACAACTTGTACTAAATTTTGCAGTTTTATTGAACCAACTTAAAAACAAGGAAATCGACACCTAGTAGTGAATATCTCTAAACTAGCAAACACAATGAAATAATCCAAACATTTTAAAGTCTATACTCGATAAGTATAAGGTTCATGAATATTCTATATTTGCCCGTCATACCTGTCCACATAATTTTTAAGCTTGCAAAATTGGAAAAAAAATAAATAAACTTAATGACGCATGAAACGAGAAGAAAGACAGTCACGGCTAAAGTGTTGTCCCTTCTTGGCTTAAAAAATCACTTCTGAATCAAAAGGAAATGTTAGTTGTTAATGGAATGTTAGAATATGGATTGCATTATCCCGCAGTTTTTGGCTGGTACTTCAAAAGAAGGGCTTCTGCATCCATACTCCAGACCACACTGCCTAAAGGCAGCCACAACACAACCAAGGGGCCTACATATACATCGACAACTGATAGGCTGCCGAGAGGTACTAGCCATGGTAGGCCGTGTCATAGACTGCGGGGACAAAGCATGGAATTGATGACCTTGCTCCCAAAATCCAACCAGAAGTTGTTTTAGTTACCTTTGAAAGTGAATGAGGTGGATTTAATGTAAAAATCAAATATTGTGTAACAGCAGTAATTTTTTTTACATTAATGAAATATAAAATTAATGCTGGGGAGAATTTAAATAACGATGCTGGTTTGGTCTGTCACCAGTTAAGCCCTCACTGTCCGGGATCGACTGTTATTTCTTATTGCTGACTTTACCTTGATCCTGGTGTATTTTCAATTATATTTCAATATTACTTGGCAAGTCATGCTGAAGATTTTTTTGTCGCAAGTAAAAAAAATACCAAGCAAGCGCATCGAATAGGGATAATTTTTACAATTTTTTATCACAACAAGAATTTTTGGATTAAGAAGTAGGAAATGTAGGAAAAAAAGTAAGAGCATGGCAAAGAAGTAGGAAAATTACATGTACAAATAGTGGAAAGCCTGAATATGTGGACAGGTATGACAGGTAAATATACACTATTCACAATCTTAAAATGAGAAGATGGTGTTCAAAGTAACAAAAATGTGCCTTTTCCAACCCTGATGAAGAAAATGCCTACATATGCATATACGAGATCTGATATGCAATAATCTTAAAGTCATTATCGACGCACCAGCTTCTGCAATTCTCAAAACCATTGAAAGTCATAAATCCTATGACATTAAAGCCATGGTAATAGAAATCATATATGTCATATGAATCATCATGGCATAACTGGAGAGTCTGACTACACTCAAAGTCTTCAAAAAAGAAAATGAAAGCAACTGGGAACTCTGCCATACTTACTAAGATAGCACTATTACTTGTTTACAACCTGAAACAAAATCCGGTGAAATCTCAAATATTTCCAAAAATTGAGTGTATCAAATTAAGTTGCCTTGTGGACCTTGCAAGGAAAAGCATCGATGGGTATCCACCATCAATTTAACTCTTTCAGCGCCGAATTGTTTAAAGTAGACTCTTCCATGTTCAAAATCGGGTGTCTCAATTTATGAAAGTTTTGGGCTATTTTGATAACTAAAAGGCAAATAATGCTGATTTCAGGTGAAACAATCTCACCTGATTCTGTATTGTTTACATAAACCTCAATATTGCCTTTGGCGCTGAAAGAGTTAAAGCGAGCTTGAGATGAAAGTAAAACAAGAGGGCCATGACGGCCATGGATCGCTCACCTGTTTTTATTTTTTGACTTAAGTCATATAAGCCCCACCCCCTGGCGGCCATAGTTTTCGACCAATCAACATGGCTTGAAGGAATCTGATAGAGGGTCAGCCTAGGAACATTTCTACAAAATTATTTGAAAATCAGCCGGACACTTTCGGAGAAGATTTTTCAAGTTTTCACTATAGCCATATAAGGCAAAATAGCCCCGCCCCCTGGCGGCCATGTTTTTCGACCAATCAACATGTCTTGAATGATCTAATAGGGGGTCATCCAAGGAACATTTGTACAAAATTATTTGAAAATCGGCCAAACAGTTTGGGAGAAGAAGAATTTTAAAGTTTTTTTCATTTCGTTGCCATGGAAACTACAATTCTGCATGGATCCTAAAAAATTGACGGAATTCTGGTGAGATCATTGAAAGGATGCTTTCTGTGAAGTTTCATCCAAATTGACCCACTGGTTACCGAGGAGAAGATGTTGACGGACGGACAACGCACAAAAGGTGATCACAATAACTCGCCTTGAGCACTTCATGCTCTGGCGAGCTAAAATAGAGCATAACTGAATAATTATTAAAGCTAGGTTTTTGCCCCTTGGTATACATGTGCATATTGTATCTGGCAACATTTGTATCAAGTTTCATTGGAATATCTTGAAAAGTGTTAGCGTTATAGTTTTTTGCCCGACGACGCCAAGGCTATGAACATTTCAGTGTGATGATTTCAAAATCAAAGGGTCGAAATTTTGTTAAAAGATTTAACAGGCCTCGCCATGTGGCGGCCATGTTTTTAGACCAATCAGAATAATGTTAACAATCGTGACAGTTGCCCAAAGAACATTTGTGCAATTATTTTCAAATTATAAAGAAAACGGCACAAGAATACTGAACAAATGGAAACGCTCAAGACCAAACTTTTACAACAGAAGGCTTTCATGTTATACATTTACAGAACCTGAAGCTGTGGTATCTGTAAGGTGGAAAAAAAGTGAACATAAATTTAGGTGAAGGCATCGTCTCTTGTAAGATCCTTAAGGCCTCAAAAATGAATACTTTGGTCCAACAGCACCTACTTCACTGATGATATACACTTTAACACAAAGTGGAATACAAAATTCTCTCAACTGAGCAAATTCTTTATAATCAAACATATTTATACATAAATGCTGTATTTCAACTTCAAATACCCTATTTCGGCAGTACTGGACAACAGAAGAGAACTGGGTCTCATGAAGAAAACAAATAAAACCAAGAGGAAATCCATCTTTTGCCATACTTACTCCTTAAAATGTAAAACTAAATGAATCCTGAAATAAAACAAGAGATGTTTGACAGGTTTTCAATAATTCGCAACAAGGTCAGTCAAAAGTTATAATTACCAATATAACAAGAGGGCCATCATGGCCCTGGATCGCTCACCGGATTTTTCTTTTTTCACTTAAGCCATATAAGCCCCACCCCCTGGCGGCCATAGTTTTCGACCAATCAACATGGCTTGTAGGAATCTGATAGAGGGTCAACCTAGGAACATTTCTACAAAATTATTTCAAAATCGGCACCACACTTTCAGGAGAAGATTTTTTAAGTTTTCACTATAGCCATATAAGGCAAAATAGCCCGCCCCCTGGCGGCCATGTTTTTCGACCAATCAACATGGCTTGAAGGAATCTGATAGAGGGTCAACCAAAGGAACATTTCTACAAAAGTATTTGAAAATCGGCCCGACACTTTCGGAGGAGAAGATTTTTTAAGTTTTTACTATGGCCATATAAGGCAAAATAGCCCCACCCCCCCTGGCGGCCATGTTTTTCGACCAATCAACATGGCTTGAAGGAATCTGATAGAGGGTCATCCAAGGAACATTTCTACAAAATTATTTGAAAATCTGCCAACCAAGTTGGGAGAAGAAGAATTTTAATTTTTTTTTCGTTTCGTTGCCATGGAAACCAGAATTTTGCATGGATCCCAAAAATTTGAAGGAATTCTGGTGAGGTCATTGAGAGGATGCTTTCTGTGAAGTTTCATCCCAATTGACCCACTGGTTACTGAGGAGAAGAAGTTGACGCACGCCGGACAAAAGGCGATCACAATAACTCACCTTGAGCAAAGCTCAGGTGAGCTAAAAACAGTTCCATACAGAAAAACAAGAGGCAAAAATTAAATCTCCATAAAGCCCTGCCCCCTGGTGGCCATGTTTTTTTTACCAACCACCATGACTTAAAGGAATATTGTAGAGTGTCACCCAAGGAACATTTCTGCAAAATTATTTGAAAATCAGCCAAATAGTTTAGGAGAAGATTTTTTAAGTTTTCACTATAGCCATATAAGGCAAAACAGCCCTGCCCCCTGGCGGCCATGTTTTTCAACCAATCAACATAGAATGAAGGAATCTGATAGAGGGTCACCCAAGAAACATTTCTACAAAGTTATTTGAAAATCGGCCCGACACTTTCGGAGGAGAAGATTTTTTAAGTTTTCTCTATAGCCATATAAGGCAAAATAGCCCCACCCTCTGAAACATTTCTACAAAGTTATTTGAAAATCGGCCCGACACTTTCGGAGGAGAAGATTTTTAAAGTTTTCTCTATAGCCATATAAGGCAAAATAGCCCCACCCTCTGGCGGCCATGTTTTTTGACCAATCAACATGGCTTGAGGGAATCTGATAGAGGGTCACCGTAGGAACATTTCTACAAAATTATTTGAAAATCGGCTCAACACTTTCGGAGGAGAAGATTTTTTAAGTTTTCACTATAGCCATATAAGGCAAAATAGCCCCGCCCCCTGGCGGCCATGTTTTTCGACCAATCAAAATTTATTTAAGGAATCTAATAAAGGGTCACCCAAGGAACATTTCTACAAAATGATTTAAAAATCGGCTCAACACTTTTGGAAGAGAAGATTTTTGAAGTTTTCACTATGGCCATATAAGGCAGAATAGCCCTACCCTCTGGCGGCCATGTTTTTTGACCAATCAACATGGCTTGAAGGAATCTGATAGGGGGTCACCCAATGAACATTTCTACAAACAATTTTGAAAATCGGCTCAACACTTTCGGAGGAGAAGATTTTTTAAGTTTTCTCTATAGCCATATAAGGCAAAATAGCCCCCACCCTCTGGCAGCCATGTTTTTTGACCAATCAACATGGCTTGAAGGAATCTGATAGAGGGTCATCCAAGGAACATTTCTACAAAATTATTTGAAAATCGGCGAAACACTTTCGGAGAAGAAGATTTTTTAAGTTTTCACTATAGCCATATAAGGCAAAATAGCCCCGCCCCCTGGCGGCCATGTTTTTCGACCATTCAAAATTTCTTGAAGGAATCTAATAAAGGGTCACCCAAGGAACATTTCTACAAAATGATTTGAAAATCGGCTCAACACTTTTGGAAGAGAAGATTTTTTAAGTTTTCACTATGGCCATATAAGGCAAAATAGCCCTGCCCTCAGTGTAGAGTTTCCTGGTTATGAATAATAATCACTCTTTTTCGAAATTCCCAGTAGCAGTGTGTGTATACCACGTGACTTTGACAAATGCTACGACGGACAAGTAACTTTTTTTAATTTCTTCATCATTTTTAATGAAACATGGCGCAGTCTACGCCGCTTACAGAGCCCTATCGGAGTTTGATTAGTGAGTTAGTTTCTTCAAACACTTCAATGAAACTTTTCTCACAATTTATTAATATCGCCGACAGCCGGAGCATTAACAAAACTCGATTTTGAGAACAGGTTCGTCGAAGTGTTTGCAAAAAACCAGACCACCAATCTTACTCCTGTAAACAACCAGAGATAGGACATTGTAAGTGGCGTAGTCTGCACCCCGTTTCATTAAAAAGGGTGAAGAAATAAAAAAGTTACCATTGTTTTTACATTCTTTTCAAGAGCAATTATTGCTGTCTGACCATGCAAATATGACGTCAAAAGTCATGTGGTATACACACACCGAGTAGTGGTTAAAGCCACACATGTCAGAACTCAGATGAAATCTGGTTTATCCATTTCCTGAATTTCTTTCACTTTTTTATGTGATTTATGCATTTTTGCATGTATGTGTAGATGTAGTCGTAACACTCCACAGATAAAACAAGCATGGTAATTGTCATAAACCCTATCACGTTTTTTCTTTGCAGCTTGTGCTTTTGAAGCAGAGTTGCTTTTTCTGTATTTTCTTATGAAAATTCCTGGATGACTTACGTCACGCACAATATCCTTTATAGAAAGGCCTTGAGGCAGACCATCAGTTACCACTGTTACCTCTTCATCATCAATATCATCATCACTTGAAACATCTTCCGCATTATCTTTTTGTATATTCATGTCCATCCAATTTGTAACCTTAGTGTTGTAATGTTGACTGATCAAAGGAAATACCTGACTCGACGATGATGAAATCTCAGACGCTGGCACATAGTCTTGATCCAATCCACTGTCATCATTATTCATACTATTTACTTGTGAGTATGACAGGCCTGACACATATGGTGAGTCCTCCAATGGGCCTGTATGCGACACAGCTGGTGGGTCCTCCAATGGGCCTGTATGCAACACATCTGGTGGGTCCTCCAATGGGCCTGTATGCGACACATCTGGTGGGTCCTCCAATGGGCCTGTATGCGACACATCTGGTGGGTCCTCCAATGGGCCTGTATGCGACAGATCTGGTGGGTCCTCCAGTGGGCCTGTATGCGACACATCTGGTGGGTCCTCCAATGGGCCTGTATGCGACACATCTGGTGGGTCCTCCAATGGGCCTGTATGCGACACATCTGGTGGGTCCTCCAATGGGCCTGTATGCGACACATCTGGTGGGTCCTCCAATGGGCCTGTATGCGACACATCTGGTGGGTCCTCCAATGGGCCTGTATGCGACAGATCTGGTGGGTCCTCCAGTGGGCCTGTATGCGACACATCTGGTGGGTCCTCCAATGGGCCTGTATGCGACACATCTGGTGGGTCCTCCAATGGGCCTGTATGCGACACATCTGGTGGGTCCTCCAATGGGCCTGTATGCGACAGATCTGGTGGGTCCTCCAGTGGGCCTGTATGCGACACATCTGGTGGGTCCTCCAATGGGCCTGTATGCGACACATCTGGTGGGTCCTCCAATGGGCATGTATGCGACACATCTGGTGGGTCCTCCAATGGGCATGTATGCGACACATCTGGTGGGTCCTCCAATGGGCCTGTATGCGACACATCTGGTGGGTCCTCCAATGGGCCTGTATGCGACACATCTGGTGGGTCCTCCAGTGGGCCTGTATGCGACACATCTGGTGGGTCCTCCAATGGGCCTGTATGCGACACATCTGGTGGGTCCTCCAATGGGCCTGTATGCGACACATCTGGTGGGTCCTCCAATGGGCATGTATGCGACACATCTGGTGGGTCCTCCAATGGGCATGTATGTGACACAGCTGGTGGGTCCTCCAATGGGCCTGTATGCGACACAGCTGGTGGGTCCTCCAATGGGCCTGTATGTGACACATCTGGTGGGTCCTCCAATGGGCCTGTATGCGACACATCTGGTGGGTCCTCTAATGGGCCTGTATGCGACACATCTGGTGGGTCCTCCAATGGGCCTGTATGCGACAAATCTGGTGGGTCCTCCAGTGGGCCTGTATGCGACACATCTGGTGGGTCCTCCAATGGGCCTGTATGCGACACATCTGGTGGGTCCTCTAATGGGCCTGTATGCGACACATCTGGTGGGTCCTCCAATGGGCCTGTATGCGACAAATCTGGTGGGTCCTCCAGTGGGCCTGTATGCGACACATCTGGTGGGTCCTCCAATGGGCCTGTATGCGACACATCTGGTGGGTCCTCCAATGGGCCTGTATGTGACACATCTGGTGGGTCCTCTAATGGGCCTGTATGCGACATGTCAGTATCTGGAGCATCTGTAACATATATGAAGGTGAAATGTTAATCTCTGATGTACGACACTTTGATGCAACTGAAATGTAAGAGTGGTAATTTAAGACGGAGAAATTTCTGTGGGATTAGCATAGACATTGGACTTTTAAGACATAAAACATAAGCATGTTTTTTTTTTAAACTCAGCAACCTATTTTCCAGATTTTATTAAAGTAAGTATAGCTGTTTTTCTCATGCCGGTAACATGTTTTTCTCCACAAATCCCAAAATTAGAGGCATATTCCTTCCTTTTTTTTTACGACTAAATAAATTTTATTGTTTTCTGTTATGTGGCTAGTCACATAATTATATCTAGTGGGTAGAAATATGAGGCTTCTATGTGGCTTAATTTAGTCACATAAAAGTGACAAAGATGACCAATGACATCATATGGACAGATTATGGGATAACAGCTATTATGTGACCATTTCTGTTATGTGGCTAGTCAAATAATCATTATCTAGTGGGTAGAAATATGAGGCTTCTATGTGGCTTAATTTAGTCACATAAAAGTGACAAAGATGACCAATGACATCATAAGGACAGATTATGGGATAACAGCTATTATGTGACCATTTCTGTTATGTGGCTAGTCACATAATCATTATCTAGTGGGTAGAAATATGAGGCTTCTATGTGGCTTAATTTAGTCACATAAAAGTGACAAAGATGACCAATGACATCACATGGACAGATTATGGGATAACAGCTATTATGTGACCATTTCTGTTATGTGGCTAGTCACATAATCATTATCTAGTGGGTAGAAATATGAGGCTTCTATGTGGCTTAATTTAGTCACATAAAAGTGACAAAGATGACCAATGACATCATATGGACAGATTATGGGATAACAGCTATTATGTGACCATTTCTGTTATGTGGCTAGTCACATAATCATTATCTAGTGGGTAGAAATATGAGGCTTCTATGTGGCTTAATTTAGTCACATAAAAGTGACAAAGATGACCAATGACATCATATGGACAGATTATGGGATAACAGCTATTATGTGACCATTTCTGTTATGTGGCTAGTCACATCATCATTATCTAGTGGGTAGAAATATGAGGCTCCTATGTGGCTTAATTTAGTCACATAAAAGTGACAAAGATGACCAATGACATCATAAGGACAGATTATGGGATAACAGCTATTATGTGACCATTTCTGTTAGGTGGCTAGTCACATCATCATTAGGGGTGACTATTGAGCCCGAAAATCACTATTGCGATAGTATTGATATTTCAGAAAGTACTATTGAAATAGTTCAACTATTGCACACTTAATATTGCGATGCATTGCAATATTATTACTTTTATTGTAATGTTCAAATATGTATACTTAAGTCTAATTACAATGAAATAAAAGTATCAAAAAGAGAACTGTATTGTTTATTTTTAAGAAAAGTCACATAGCTGTTCACAGAGCAGACTGACATGAAGATGAACTGTCAGTTTTGCCAGTGTACGAGCAGACGACAAGTTTCTGTTTTTCTTTCATAACTTCAAATTTTTCCACTAATATGCCTTCTGCCATTTGGGGTAGAAAACCACGCTTTCTTTTAAATTTTAAATATGTATGGGTTTTTTCGCATTTATAGTGACATTTGATTCATTTTTAGGAGACGTTCGTTGCGTCTCCGTTGATTTAGACGTGAAAACAAATTTGAAAAGGTTAGACATTTTGCGATCCTCTGGAAGATAAACAGTCGTAAACCGGATGTCGTAAACAAATTTACTGGATGTCGTAAAAAGAAAATTTAAACTTTTAATATTCACACTACAGTGACTGTTTATGAATATGATGTGATGCATAAATTTACAACTAATGTGTGTAAGTTTTTTGTCTTTTAAACACTGCTTATGATTTCATAAAGGGAACTCATCAACTCAATAATTGTACAGCAATCGGTGTTATAAATAGCTCCATTGGGAATAACCCGTAAGTGCGTGCGCATATTCTATGTAAACATATCCGGTTTACAGAATTGATTTGTTTACTGCTCTCTATCGCGAATTCTACAGCTTAAACTCGACATGTTTTGATTTAATATTGACACGATAACATGTGGTATTTGTCTCAGAATAGATTTCTGAATGCCACTTGCTCGATCCGACAACTGACGGGGAAAACAACTTGTCCGATCTCGACTTTTACTTGCCCCTGTTAATGTCGAGCCCTGCCTTTGTGCATGTACATGAACTATCGAAACTATCGATAGTTCAAAACACTATTGCCGATAGTTATCCATATTCAGTTTTACAATCGATGCAGTACTATCGTCCTTGTAACCATTGCAATATATCGATAGTTCAATCTATCGTTACAGCCCTAATAATCATTATCTAGTGGGTAGAAATATGAGGCTTCTATGTGGCTTAATTTAGTCACATAAAAGTGACAAAGATGACCAATGACATCATATGGACAGATTATGGGATAACAGCTATTATGTGACCATTTCTGTTATGTGGCTAGTCACATAATCATTATCTAGTGGGTAGAAATATGAGGCTTCTATGTGGCTTAATTTAGTCACATAAAAGTGACAAAGATGACCAATGACATCATATGGACAGATTATGGGATAACAGCTATTATGTGACCATTTCTGTTATGTGGCTAGTCACATAATCATTAGGGATGACTATTGAGCCCAAAAATCGCTATTGCGATAGTATTGATATTTCAGAAAGTACTATTGCACACTTAATATTGCGATGCATTGCAATACTATTACTTTTATTGTAATGTTCAAATATGTATACTGAAGTCTAATTACAATGAAATAAAAGTATCAAAAAGAGAACTGTATTGTTTATTTTTAAGAAAAGTCACATAGCTGTTCACAGAGCAGACTGACATGAAGATGAACTGTCAGTTTTGCCAGTGTACGAGCAGACGACAAGTTTCTGTTTTTCTTTCATAACTTCAAATTTTTCCACTAATATGCCTTCTGCCATTTGGGGTAGAAAACCACGCTTTCTTTTAAATTTTAAATATGTATGGGTTTTTTCACATTTATAGTGACATTTGATTCATTTTTAGGAGACGTTCGTTGCGTCTCCGTTGATTTAGACGTGAAAACAAATTTGAAAAGGTTCGACATTTTGCGATCCTCTGGAAGATAAACAGTCGTAAACCGGATGTCGTAAAAAGAAAATTTAGACTTTTAATATTCACACTACAGTGACTGTTTATGAATATGATGTGATGCATAAATTTACAACTAATGTGTGTAAGTTTTTTGTCTTTTAAACACTGCTTATGATTTCATAAAGGGAACTCATCAACTCAATAATTGTACAGCAATCGGTGTTATAAATAGCTCCATTGGGAATAACCCGTAAGTGCGCGCGCATATTCTATGTAAACATATCCGGTTTACAGAATTGATTTGTTTACTGCTCTCTATCGCGAATTCTACAGCTTAAACTCGACATGTTTTGATTTAATATTGACACGATAACATGTGGTATTTGTCTCAGAATAGATTTCTGAATGCCACTTGCTCGATCCGACAACTGACGGGGAAAACAACTTGTCCGATCTCGACTTTCACTTGCCCCTGTTAATGTCGAGCCTTGCCTTTGTGCATGTACATGAACTATCGAAAGTTCAAAACACTATTACCGATAGTTATCGATATTCAGTTTTACAATTGATGCAGTACTATCGTCCTTGTAACCATTGCAATATATCGATAGTTTGATCTATCGTTACAGCCCTAATAATCATTATCTAGTGGGTAGAAATATGAGGCTTCTATGTGGCTTAATTTAGTCACATAAAAGTGACAAAGATGACCAATGACATCATATGGACAGATTATGGGATAACAGCTATTACGTGACCATTTCTGTTATGTGGCTAGTCACATCATCATTATCTAGTGGGTAGAAATATGAGGCTTCTATGTGGCTTAATTTAGTCACATAAAAGTGACAAAGATGACCAATGACATCATATGGACAGATTATGGGATAACAGCTATTACGTGACCATTTCTGTTATGTGGCTAGTCACATCATCATTATCTAGTGGGTAGAAATATGAGGCTTCTATGTGGCTTAATTTAGTCACATAAAAGTGACAAAGATGACCAATGACATCATATGGACAGATTATGGGATAACGGCTATTATGTGACCATTTCTGTTATGTGGCTAGTCACATAATTATATCTAGTGGGTAGAAATATGAGGCTTCTATGTGGCTTAATTTAGCCACATAAGTGACAAAGATGACCAATGACATCATATGGACAGATTATGGGATAACAGCTATTATGTGACCATTTCTGTTAGAAATGTTATGTGGCTAGTCACAATGTAGACATGGATTTTTATATGACTCAATAACCAAGAACTGTATAGATCTACAAGAAACTACAAGATTTTTTGGGAAAAATTAAGACCAAAGTCCCAAGTGCTTGGATAAGGTAAAACAACAACATTAATATATTTTTGCATAAGTTCAAAGAATCAAATTATGTTTATACTACAGATGAATCTTAGCTTTATACATGTTTATTCTACCCAATCTCTGTAAAGTTCAAGACTGTTGAACTAATGCGGCATCTAGATGTTTAAGGGACAGGGGTAGGCAGGGATGAGAATCTAAGTTCTGTGGCCTTGTGTACATGATACTTACATGTCTCTGCCCACGTCACATCAACAAGGAACTTCTCTAATGATTTGGTCATCTTTTTTCTTTTCAGGAATGCTGAAATTGTATGAACCAACTTAAAAACAAAGAAATCAATAACAACTTTTGAATCTGTTATTAAATCCATATTATTTATGACCATTATATGAAAACATTATTTCAGTTAACAAGTCTGCTTGCAGTCACCGCGAAACTTGTCACTGTCAGAAAAATCTGACATTTTTTTTTAAAGAATGTTTTATCTGCAGAGATGTCGGGCTTAGCATTATTTTGTCTGACAATTTCAACAGGCAAATAATGTCAATGTAACTGTGACTGACATTTATACCTTTTTATACTATATGTCCGTTTAATAGGACATATACGGTATATATATCAAAGCAAAGCCCATCAACTGTTTTACAAAAACCTAGGAATAAATGAAGCAATTAACCATGAAAAATACGAATTTTTGCCAGCAAGGAATTTTAACTGGCAAATAATGTCAATGTTACTGTGACTGACATGTATACCTTTTCATACTATTTTGGCATCTATAGGTGAACCAAAACGCTGAATGCCAATAAAAAAAACTTAAACAAGAGGGCCATGATGACAGGCAAATAATGTCAATGTAACTGTGACCGACATTTATACCTTTTTATACTATATGTACGTTTAATAGGACATTATACGGTATATATATATATCAAAGCAATTTATTTATTTATTGGGGTTTTACGCCGCTTTCAACTTTATTTCAGTTATATCACGGCGACAGTTCACTTATTCATGATCCCTGGGTAAACAAACCAGTACTAGGCTAGAAAAAGTGCCTTGCCCAAGGGTACTCCACCATGACCGTAGTGCCGCAACTGGGGATCGAACCCGGGACACCCGGTTTCGAAATCCCCGACGCTAACCACTCGACCACAGCGGATTCCTATATATATATCAAAGCAAAGCCCATCAACTGTTTTACAAAAACCTAGGAATAAATGAAGCAATTAACCATATCAATTCTAATTTTTGCCTGTAAGGAACTTTAACAGGCAAATAATGTCAATGTAACTGTGACTGACATGTATACCTTTTTATACTATTTTGGCATCTATAGGTGAACCAAAACGCTGAATGCCAATAAAAAAAAAATTAAACAAGAGGGCCATGATGGCCCTGGTTCGCTCACCTTAATTAAGCAATGTAATGCAATGCAAAACACATCAAGACAATTATTCTGACAAAAAAAATCCTTCATTCTGTATTTTTTCTACCTGATATGACCCATAATCCAACATGTACTAGATATCATAGAAGACCAACTTTCTGACCAAGTTTCAACTTGTTCAAAGTAAAAATGATGCCTTCGGAGTTTAAACAATATTTTCCTTTATTGACCTAGTTTATGACCCAATATGATCCATATTCAAACTTGACCTAGATACAATTCAGACAAACATTCTGACAGATTTCAAGCTGCTGAAGCAAAAAATGTGGCCTCCAGAGTGTTAACAAGATCTTCCATCAATTTGGCCTACTGACCTACTTTTTGACCGGGCATAAGCCGTATTCAAGCTTGGACTAGATATCATTAAGATAAATATTCTGACAAAATTTGAAAGTGCTGAAGTAAAAAAATCGGCTTCTAAAGTGTTAAAAAGATTTTCCTTCAATATGAACTAGTGACCTACTTTTTGACCCAACATGACCCATGTTCAAACTTGACCTACATATTATCAAGACAATCATTCTGATAAAGTTTCAACATACTAAAGTTAAAAATGCAGTATCCAGAGTGTTGGCAAGATTTCCCTTCAATTTGGCCCAGTGACCTAGTTCTTGACCTGATATGACCCATATTTGAACTTGCACATTCCGAAAAATTTTCAAGCTGCGGAAGCAAAACAAAACGGCTTCCAAAGTGTTAACAAGATTTTCCTTCAATTTGACCTAATGACCTAGTTTCTGACCCAATATGACCCATATTCAAACTTGACCTAGATATCATTATGATTAATACAAACATTCTGACAACATTTCGAACTGCTTAAGCAAATATTGCGGCCTCTACAGTGTTAACAAGATTTCCCTTCAATTTGACCTTGTGACCTAGTTTTTGACCTCATACGGCCCAGTTTCGAACTTGTCCAAGATTTGATGGAGGTGAATGTTCTGATAAACTTTCATGATGATCGAATGCAAAATGTAGCCTGTAGAGTGTTAACAAGGGCAAATGTTGACGACTCACAACGGCCGGACGCCGGGCAAAATGTGATCACAATAGCTCACCTTGCACTTCGTGCATAGTTGAGCTAAAAACAACAACAACTCATAAAGGTCATGCAAGCTAGAAAGCAGAAAGAATATAATAATTTGAAATGCCTAGCGAGCTAGAAAATGAGGAAAGAAATACGGAAAAATTGTAATTTATAATTATTAATTATAGATAGCCATTTTCAACTGACCTGTGTAATATATGAAACTAGGCATTCATGCCAAAAAATCGCCACACTTTTTCTTGTCACAGTTGCTCACCATGATTATAACATGATGAAAAAATCTAGTTCATTCCTTGGCAAAATCAGACAATGATCTTATCCAATAACTCTTCTTTTCCATAACATTGCACCATTTGTTCCTGATTTTCAATGAACATAATTATGCAATGAGCATATAATGTCTGCATAAAGAATTTAAGCGAAAACTGAATACATTCTTACCAATGATTACCATCACTGTTCAAATATATCCAAATGAAGGTCTTTCTGTAAAATCTCTATTCTTTTTGCAACAATATAGACCCCAACTGATATCAAACTCAACTGACAAATTGTCAAAATTAACAAAATAATCACTAAAATTTGGAACATGAGATTCTCCATTTTTCCGAGATGGCCGCCACAAGGTGATTGGATAAAAGTGTCCGATACTACTTTTAAAATGATGGGTGATTTATGTGGCTTGTTGTCCAAACTATCAACAATTGTAATTTTTATGGTATATGTGACTAGCCACGTATACTTTTCTGTAGATAGTCACAAAATGTTAAAATACTTGGGAGGTGAAGGAATAATTTTTTGGCTGGTTTTCGAGCTCTCATGTATATCTACCTACTGTATAAGTTTGGTAAAAACATCGGATAATAAATAATGACTTTATCTTGTTCACAAGGTCAATTATAGCAATTTTAAAGGGCCATAATCCCTTCATGCATGGACGGATCTGGTTTTCGAAAGGAACCGAGCTCTCATGGATATCTAGCTACTGAATAAGTTTGGTAAACATCGGATAATAAATGAAGACTATCGTATTCACAAGAAATTGTGGACGGACAAAGGGTGATAGCTCACCTTGTCATTTTTTGACAAGTGAGCTAATAATTATCAATAGTTAAAGCCATTGATCAAATAAAATCTGACATAATGCCAATAACTGCTTGGTAAAACATAACCAGAATTAAACAAAGAGAAGGGCAACTTGATGCTTATATAAAATAAATTTGATTTTGCAGTTACAAAGACACTGACCTCAAAAATATTCCACTAGTACTGTAGTGAAAATAATTCATATTAAAGCAGCCAGAGTGAGTTGATGATTTAAGATTTTTTCTGCATTTCATTTAGGCATGAACTGTCAGAAGTTAAAACACCTGATTTGCACAAACAATATTTTTTCTGTTAGTTTGCCAACTTTACTGGCATCATTATTGCAACAAATTATTACTGAAGGAGGACTTCAATTATCAGTTTTCACTATAAAGTTATAAATGCCCCCACATAGCCCTTCTCAATGATTATCAAAGGTAACAAGAACTGTAATGTAACAAAACAGTCATAAATCATCATATACCAATTCCTTTGTCTTCTATAGCTTTGTTCGGAAAAGGGACTAACTTCTCTATTTCCACTGAAAATCTGTATGTAAAAAGTTACCTAAGTATTTCACAATGCTACAGGGTTTTCAATCTGATGCCAAACATTCCAGAGAGTAGAAATCATTAAAATTTTCAAGTTACTATGAGCACCTTTTTATCCAATGGCATGAAATTTATTTCATTTCAGACCAAGAGCTGTCCATGGGATAACAGCTATTATGTAACTATTTCTGTTATGTGGCTAGTCACATAATTATATCTAGTGGGTAGAAATATGAGGCTTCTATTTGGCTTAATTTAGCCACATAAAAGTTACAAAGATGACCAATGACATCATATGGACAGATTATGGGATAACAGCTATTATGTGACCATTTCACTGAGCTGGACTATTTGAATTGTATTTTCACAGAAACAAGTAAAGAAAATGCAAAACCTTATGCAAAGTTTCAATCCAATACATCTAGGTCTAGTTATCTAACTTAAATTAATTTATCTGTATTATGTCAGTCAACGAGCAGACGACTTTTAGGCGAACAAGCTGTTAACCCTTACAGTGCTATATTGTTTTTTCCAATACGTATTCCATCTACTGAATATTTTTCTTAAAATTCTCTTGTAGAAGGGTATGTTAATAAATCCATGATTTCTATGGTTAATTCTTGAGTAAAAGTGTACAAACTCTATATGTTTTTTGTTCGATATATATTCACCATCATTTTGAGTCAGATTTTGTTTTCAAATTGTTGATATATTTACTGTGACAGGTGAGAACAGGTGAGAAAAATAAAAAATAAATTATTGTTTACCGAAATTACCTACAATCAATTACACACATTTTTACACTAAAACAATAACATAAACCAGAAGTCACCTTAGAATTAGTACGTTTACGAGATGTTCATGCAAATTCAATCATTAGTATAGTTATTCCAAAAAACAACATGCCTGCACAAATATTTTCGCGTCCGCCATTTTTAAAATCGGGACGACTCGCAAGAATAAATCAAGTATACATCGCTTGGAAACTGGTAAAATGAAATAAAGAAAACTATCCTACGTACAAATTCACCGTAACCGATACGTGGGATCATTTAAATTCCTCTTTCGAGGCGAATTTCCAAACATGCCTGCAAAAATATTATCGTCGTCCACCATTTTGAAAATTGGGACGAATCTCAAGAATAAATCCCAAGTAAATCAAGCATACATTGCTTCGAAATTCCCGATCATTGTAAAACTGTTAAGAATCAAACAGAGAAAACTATCCTATGTACAAATTCACCGTAACTGATATGTGGGATAATTTAAATTCCTCTTTCGAGGCGAATTTCCAAACATGTCTTCAAAAATATTTTTGCATTCCCCCATTATGAAAATCACTTCATTGATTATATCTTAGTTATTTTTAGTAGTATCAATATTTATTCACCAATCAAGTTTGAAAGAATTCATGAAACCTATTCTGATTCTGATTAGATGATGGCAATTATGGATGTGCCTTGCTGGTGGGAATTCCCCATAAATTAAGGTTGTGTGCAGTCACCTTTGAAAACGAGTTAACTCGGTTCCCGTCTACAGGGATGTCTTCGAAAAAAGAGTTAACTCGGTTCCCGCATGGTAAGGGTTAATCCTTATACTAGTGCTTATCATAATTTTGTTCAACAAGCCCGGCTATATGAAATAAAGAATTTGAGAAGCCCGGAAACAATTTTACCAGTGCAGGGCTTGCGGCTTGTGCTAATTTCGATCACTGTTATGTATGACTATGACAGAAACCTGCAGACAAAATCTTGACAACTATCACTATGGGGACTGCCAGTCTATGAAAACTGTAACCGAGTTACACTAACTTGTTTCTGGGATTCAAACATCTTTACTTCATCTATACTTACATTGCATTGTCACAAGAACAAAACACAATGGCCCTGCCCGCTTCAGCATTGTTATTTGTCAGCTGGACAGGCCACATAACTTTTGTTGCCAGGCCAGGCAGCATGGCAAAGAAGAAGGATTTCCTATAAAATAAGAGTGCCAAAATTTCACAAGACATTCAACAGCTGTAATTCATGAGTAATTTCGTTTGTTATACAACCTTGCCCAAAAAAATGCACTCAAACATTTTGACCAAGTTTGGTGAAAACTGGATAAGAAGTGTTCGAGTTATAAGTTAGGCCAAGATAAATTGATTGTGTGGTTCCGGTTTCCCGACCGACCCTAATTATTCAGCCCGACCCTAAAACATTTTTTCATGTTTTTAAAAAAAAAAATTAAAAAAAAAAAAAAAAAAAAAAAAAAATTGTTACGAAAATGCGCGGGACGAAAATAATTAATACGAAAATGTTCGGGACGAAAAAAAATGGTACGAAAATAGCGGTGAATGGTTTCCGGTTTTATCGCTACGAGTAGTTTTAAGAACGTAGTTGATACAAAAAGCTGTGCATGCTGTCTGGTTTATAAAACATAGTGTATTAAAACACTAAATACTACTAGCAAAGTTAGTTATTCCTTTTGCAAACCCATTGTAAAAGCTACAGAAGTACTAGTTTTTAATGAAGCAGTGCACCATCACCCTGTAATTTAATATATTAAAGAATGACAAACTTGGCATTTGAATCCAACACAGAATGCAAACAGTTTTCCATTTATAACACCTTCAGAAAGTTTTTACTTTGTATATGAACAGAATTTCTATTCAATCAATCACACTGATAAGCATTCTTTATATATATTAACATGAATGCTACATCTTAAATAGCAAGCTTGTCAAGTGTTTTCTTTATACCGTATTATGCAGTGTTAAACAGGGAACAACAGATGTTAATATATAGTTAAAAGAAAGAACAATACCACGGTCCACCAACAGATATGAAGTACATAAAAAAAAATGAGGCCTAGTCAACATGAGGTTATACATTCAAACATATATAGTATACTAGCTAAAACATTCACCAAGCACTACTAATAGTATTGTTGCGGCAACATTCTTTCGGGCGATGTTTTCCATTGCCTCTCACCTCTGATCTATGTGAGAAAGTAGTCAGTGGCTTCGAAAGAATGTTGTGTAAGTACTGGTGTGAGAAAGCCACGAAAACATGGGTAGGTGCACTGACCGCCGTGATATGACCAAAGCTGTTGAAAGCTGCGTTAAACTCCAAACAAACAAAACTAATAGTATTACAAGTTCTGGTTGAAATATTACTTTCATGCACAACAGTTTTATCTGAGGATGAGACTGTTGTACCAGATACAGAACAAGTAGCTGTCAACTTAATCGAAGAACCATTATTTGGTGATTATAGCATGTGCACAACACAAAATGACAGATCTGTTGTTACATGTGGAATGTCAGAAGCCTAGGTTGCTATATTATTTACTGCAAGTACAAACTAACTGAAAGACAAGCAGTATCCCTTTCCATTTTATTAAGTGAGTATGAATACAGTTGTGGTGACCCAATAACCCCACCAAGACATAATGATAACCTTCTTGGTAAGGTAGTGACACGCAGTGATTTGCAGTGTTTAACACCTATTGAAATTCCATTATATGGTAGTGGTCTTGGAAGGCAGGATCTATGTTCACACTATGGTTTAGAAGGTGGCATTGAAAATTGTGAGCACTTGTAAATCCTTGTCCTGCAGTTCACAAGATACTATTTTATGATACCTCACAATCTGACTACACTTAACAGCATCTACAATTATCACATATCCAGAGCAGATAGTTTAAGAGCTATCTTGTCAGGATCTGCAATGTTTGACATTTGATTGTGATTCCAATATTAAAAACCAATCTTTTAAATGTGTTTGTCCAAATATTACAGTTTTAATAAATTTGTAAGAGTTAAGCCTACAAACAAATGTATGATGTGTTTTATTTGTACTTCATATTAATTATATCCATGTGCACTTTTGGTCAGAAACACTCAACCCACACTATTTAAAGCAAAACAAGAATGGTAAAATGGGCTATTTCACTGGGTATCTGAACAAAAAGCAACTCAACAAGTTTGTAAGTAAGCAACTTTATTTCAGTAATTTGTTTAAAATATAACATTATCTACATTAGAATGCAGTAAAACCAGACAAAACTGGACACTGTGCGGAGGCTGAGAAAAAAAAATGTTTTGAAAAAATAAAATAATTTCCCTACCTACCTACCCTATTTTTTTTCAGCATAAAATAGGAACCAAACAATCAATTTATCATGGCCTTATGAGGTTTGTTTTTTGTTTTACGCCATTTATCAACAGCAGTCAGTATATTTACTCATACCTGGAAGGCAGATGTGCTAACCACTTCCCCATGGGCTGCTTAGCGAGTGGACAGCCCTGATTAAGTTAATTTTTGACATTACAAGCCCTTGAATGCATATAATTCTAAAGTGCAAGACTACATGCCTATAAACATTGTGACAGGGGTCATCCTAGGGTCAAATTTTATGGAGAAGTGACTTCTCCCTCAGCTGAATTTAGGGAGAAATGAGACAACTTCACAGAGAAGTGTGTGTTCGCAAGGGGCATACGTATATCATTGAACATTTACATGGTCCTGATGAATAATGACATTATTTTAAATGAAATCAAAACAAAATAACAGGCCGGTTCCGAAGATCGGATTATAGAAACGACCGAAGAATTGTCACATATTTTCGCGATGTGAATTCTGTCAATAATTTTTCGCAAAGTGGCAATTCGTAAGCGGTGCCTTAGAGCCATCATAACTGATTTACATTGTATTTATAAATACAAAATTTATAAATGAGATTCTTATCAAGTTTCTGCGGCGTTTCTTAAAGCGGACAGACAATAAATTCATTGTGTTGGTCGCTAAAGTTGGAAACGAAAAGTGGGTCTAACACTATGAGTGTACTGTACATGACTCAGGGTTTCCCGCTGGCGATCAACATTGTCGCCATGTGCGACAAAAAGCGACAACGAATTTTTCATAATATTTTCTTGGAATTACGTAAACGGTAATCCATGATATCGATTCAGTTGCTGCAGTTAATCAAGCTGGTCGCTGTTGATATCCGATAATTAGGGCACGACCGGGTTAATTAATTTGAAATGTTATGGCTTTCGTGGATAACAATGACATCCTGTAATGATTATGGCTCCTCGTAGCAAAAGTGTGACAATTGTTAACATGAGAATATGTCGGCGAAGTCGACTTCTCTTTGATGTAATAAAACAACGAAGTAAATTAACACAGAGCGAAGTTATCGCCTGAATCGCCCTCAAGGATGTCCCTGTTGTGACCAAGCTTCATGAGGATCCGATTAAAACTGTTTGACTTGTAAAATAAAGAAGACTAGGCACTAATTTGGTTACTTTCAAACATCTCAATAATTCAGGAGTGACTTGAGTGATTTAGATAGTTATCAACTTTGAAGAGTATTTTATATCCTTGTGACCAAGTTCTGTGAAGATCTGATGAAATTTGAACCATGTTGGGTGTCTCCTGCTAGATCTGCACCTGTGTTTCAAGTTCTGTTACTATAAAATGTTAATATAAGTTTGACTTACCCAAAAGGAAACTCAGCCAAACTGTCTACTTGTTTGGAACCTGCAATATAAGAGATTGTACATGTCATGCATTCTCATATTAAACAACTATGCCTTACCTTATATTTAAACAAGAGCGCTACGGAGTGGGTGCCAACGCTCGTCTGTTTTTTCCAAGTCCAAAAAGGGGCATACCTCAATTTATATTATGTACCCTTGTGTATAGTCATTACCAACATGTACACCAAGTTTCGTTATAATATCTCAAATTGTTTTTGAGTTATGAGCAATGATGATATTTGTGCATGAATTTTTAAGTGAAAAAGGGGCATAACTCAATAATTATTAAAGCCAGAGTTATGCCCCTTTGTATACATGTGTGTATTGTCACTGCTAACATGTGCACAAAATTTCATTGGAATATCTTAAATATTTATTTAGTTAACTTAAACAATGTGCAAAGCTGAGCCGAAAAATGGTCACTTAATTTGCCTATAAATTACGGCCGAGGCTATTTGCCCGACGGTTGGCCGACTAAAGATATTCTGACTATTCTCCTTTCTAACATGCAGACACAATTCAAAGCATGTGCAGCAGAAGACTTTCAAAAACATATGGCGAAAGGAAGAACTGCTCCTATTGATAAATGTATTGAATCTGCTTGCTACACAGTCCCTGCTAACAATACCGAAAAACCCTTTGTGTATCGACTAATTCAACAACTGGACATGAGATTGACTAAGCAGGCTTGTCTGTTGCCAAACAATATCAACAAATTTACTGGAAGACTACTCCGTAGACTCACTATTTTGAGTAGATCATTAATAATTATGACAGAAAATATTCTCGCCATATGCTTCTTTTAAATAGACTGCGAACTGAAGTTATACATTGACGAAAAGTCTTAAAAGTTACGCAGACAAAATCCTGTAGGACAAATTATCACATGTCACGTGTCTATGCAAATGACATCAGTGTAATGTACCAGTCAAAATCCTGTTGGGTGAATAGTCAGAACCTTATTTGCCCGACAGTCGTGTAAATAGTCACTTCCATAAATTACCAACCCAATTCTTCCAATTATTTTCTTTCATTCAGATATATTTCAAAAAGCTTATCTGACCAGGTTATAATAGTTACATGGCCTTAGGTCCTCTACGTTTTGAAGTGTTTAACTTGTATACCCCACCCACCCATTTCAGCCATGACATAGTCCTTAAATGTGCAATCAGCAGCCACCCAAGGGACATGATAAAACTGGCTACTTTAGGCTGCTGATCCTAAATGTCATGACTTGGTCGGATTTGTTCAGGTTTTGTCAGTTCACATAATATTACATGTAACTGTTAGGAATAGTCATTAAATTACGAATAGTAAATTGTCTTTATAAACTTGTATTTAAACATTGTTATGAAGATTTGTAGCTTTTTTCTTTCAAATATTTTATTGTGCTATCTATTCTTTAGTTTAAACCGACATTTACAAGTTATTTGACAATCAAATATTGTTTTAATTCACTTTGAAATTCACTTTGAAATTCGCCGAATAACGTATCCGAAAAAAAATACCGTCGAATCTACGTCTAGTATAAATTGAAAAAGAAAAATTTCACACTGTGTGGCTTGCAAAAAAAAAACCAGTAGCAGAAATGGTTTAATTTGAGACCTGAAATCGTGATTTTTCTCATGGCAATGAGTTCGCTACTAAAAAACGGATACTGTACACAAGCCACTCAATATTTTTAGGACATTTCTACAGTAAATTAGGCGGGTGGGGCGAGTTTAGAACATAGAACTTTCGTTTTCAGTCAACATAAATGTGACAATAACATGTAATGAACCGCTCTTTCCACAAACAATAAACAAGTTTGATATTTTCTCACCTTTTTTTCGGTTCCGAATCTTCATCTTTCAGATCTTTCTTGTAACCTACCTCGTGTAAAATGGGGTCCGTGTAAAATGACGTCACCATGAAAAAATGACGTTTTGCAAAATGTCGAGAGACTTTAGCCAATCGGAACACGCAAGAGCTTGCCGGAGATGGGTCCCCGCAATCGGACATCCTCGACTAATTCCGTCATACTTCTCGGGATTAGGTCTATTAGGATAATAGTCGAGGTGTTCCGATTGGGGTCCCCGGAGATGGCCGAGTAGGCTCGACAGCAATTTGCTTAGTAGAAGGGAGGTAATCCAAATAAAACGTATTTAAGGACGTCCATCGAATATGGACAGATGGACAATTTCTTTTCCAAATTTTTATGTGACTATTTCAAAAAATGTTAAGTGGCTTAAATAAGCCACATA
The DNA here is from genome assembly GCA_031761405.1 of Serripes groenlandicus. Lineage (NCBI taxonomy): Eukaryota > Metazoa > Mollusca > Bivalvia > Cardiida > Cardiidae > Serripes > Serripes groenlandicus. The sequence goes on along the minus strand of JASEVX010000008.1, from coordinate 76,422,318 downwards.
GAAGCCATTTCTACCAAAAAAAAAATGCTGTTGTGTGGCTAGCCACTTAACAGAATCTAGTCACATAAACCCAAATTATACCAAAAACTAGCCACTTAACACATATTTTGTGGGGGCGGACGCACGGACGACGGACACATCGCCACGACATAAGCCCTTCTGGCCTTTGGCCAGTAGAGCTAAAAACTAGTTCACTAGGCCGAATTACAGGAATGTCGAGGCCACGTTTTTAAAAATTTGGTCAGAATGTTTATCTTAATGATATCTCGTCCATGTTCGAATAAGGGTCATATCGGGTAAACAAAAATAGGTCACTAGGCCAAATGAAGGAAAATCTTGATAACACACTGGATGTTGCATTTTGAATCTTTGTCAGAACAATTGTCTTGATGAGTTTTGCATATTTCAAACACTTTCTCCCAGTCTAGTACATGGTTTAGAGAACTATTTCAACTTGATCGAATGTGATTTAACATTGACATATTTCTCAATATAATAATGCAGAAACTTTCAAATATTCTGACTAAACCTGCTGCCAAATTTCCCTTTGATTCTTCATGTCTTAAATGTGTATACTTGTGAGCTCTTGCACTCAGGTGAGCGATATAGTGCCAACAAGGTCCTTCTGTTTTTTAAATTGGCAGTTTAATAACATTTACTATTTTTGGCATGATCTTTCAACTTCTAGACAATAAATACATAAACATAAGCTGCAATTGTTATTTCCTTTCACATTTCCCCCACTTCTCCATCCTTCCAGCAGCCCCCAGGCCGTCAGCACTGCAGTGCTTTGATTTCTTCAGGACATAAACCACCTGAAAAAAGGTTGACTTTAATTGTTTAATCTCTATGCAGATCTATAGAATTACAACATTGTGAAAAATACACTCTATTAATTAATTTACCACTATACAAAACAAGTGTATTTCATTACACTTATCCCAAATTGATACTTTGACTATATATGCTTTATCAAATAAAACAACTCATGAAAAATGAACAGCTTCATAAATTGATTATATTGCCAAACTGTTTTTGAAGGGATTTGTAAGTACTATTATCGTTTTTTTTAAAGAGCTGTCACTTGAGAGATTGAGTAACAAAGAGTAAAACAAGAGCACCGGCTGCGGGTGTCTGACGCTCGTCTCACATTATCCTGTTACGGTTTATTTATTTTTTATAAAAAATATTCAAATTCGGAAGGAATATTTACATATTATAATGACCGCACATAACTGCTATTTTTAACCAGGTTTTCCGAAGGAAAAATCTGGTTATTAGTTTGGCGAAGTCGGCGGGCGGGCGATTGGGCGGGCGGGCGTCAACTTTCCTTGTCCGGACCATAACTTTGTCATGCATAGAGATATTTTCAAATAACTTGGCACAAACATGCACCATATCAAGACGATGTGCTAAATGCAAAAAACAAATCTGTAGATTCAAGGTCAAGGTCACAGTGATAAGAAATAGACTTAATTTAACTTTTCTTCTCCGGACCATAACTTTGTCATGCATAGAGATATTTTCAAATAACTTGGCACAAACATGCACCATATCAAGACGATGTGCCAAATGCAAAAAAAACAAGAGGGCCATGATGGCCCTTGAATCGCTCACCTGATTTTTTTATTTTTTTTCACTTTAGCTATATAAGCCTTGCCCCCTGGCAGCCAGTTTCCGACCAATCAACTTGGCTTGAAGGAATCTGATAGAGGGTGACCCTAGGAACATTTCTACAAAATTATTTGAAAATCGGCCAGATACTTTTGGAGGAGAAGATTTTTTAAGTTTTCACTATAGCCATATAATGCAAAATAGCCCTGCCTACTGGCGGCCATGTTTTTTGACCAATCAACATGGCTTGAAGGAATCTGAAAGTGGGTCATCCAAGGAACATTTCTACAAAATTATTTGAAAATCGGGCCATCACTTTTGGAGAAGAAGATTTTTTTAAGTTTGCACTATAGCCATATAAGGCAAAATAGCCCCCGCCCACCCCCATGGCGGCCATGTTTTTCGACCAATCAACATGGCTTGAAGGAATCTGATAGAGGGTCACCCAAGGAACATTTCTACAAAATCATTTGAAAATCAGCCTGACACTTTCGGAGGAGAAGATTTGTTTAAGTTTTCACTATAGCCATATAAGGCAAAATAGCCCCGCCCCCCTGGCGGCCGTGTTTTTTGACCAATCAACATGGCTTGAAGGAATCTGGTAGAGGGTCATCCAAGGAACATTTCTACAAAATTATTTGAAAATCTGCCAACCAGTTTGGGAGAAGAAGAATTTTGAAGTTTTTTTCGTTTCGTTGCCATGGAAACCAGAATTATGCATGGATCCCAAAAATTTGAAGGAATTCTGGTGAGGTCAATGAGAGGATGCTTTCTGTGAAGTTTCATCCAAATTGACCCACTGGTTACTGAGGAGAAGAAGTTGACGCACGACGGACGCCGGACAAAAGGCGATCATAATAACTCACCTTGAGCAAAGCTCAGGTGAGCTAAAAATTGTAGATTCAAGGTCAAGGTCACAGTGATAAGAAATAGACTTTAATTGAACTTTTCTTCTCCGGACCATAACTGTGTCATGCATAGAGATATTTTCAAATAACTTGGCACAAATATGAACTATATCAATATGATGTGTCACATGCAAAACTTTTGTCTGTAGCTTTAAGGTCAAGGTCACAGTGACAACAAATAGACATCAGTTGAACTTTTCTTGTCCGGACAATAACTTTTTCATCCATAGAGATATTTTCAAATAGCTTGGAACAGATATACACCATATCAAGACGCTGTGTCATATGCACAATTTATGTGTTTAGCTTCCAGGTCAAGGTTACAGTGACAGAAAATATACTTTACTTGAACTTTTTTTGTTCAGACCATAACTTTACCATGCATATAGATATTTTGAAATAACTTCGCGCAAATATGCTCCATATTAAATAACTTGGCAATTTAAAAGAATATAGCATAGATATGAGTAAGTTTCATAACCTCGGGCCCTGGATCTAGTCTGTTTGCAAAGGCATAAACGCGTTACTACACTGGAGTTCCAGTATATCGCGATGTTCGGGGTCCAAGGCCTAGCATCGCGTTGGAATCCGATCGCGAATCACCATTAGAAATTAAAGCAATCAAGTAATATGCCTCAGCATGCCAAATCCCGACACTCGTCAACTGCATGCAATGGCGATGAAAAATGTCTCAAAATCAAATCTATTTAAGCAGTCCAGAATATGGTGTCTATATGTGTATATACTTTTGCTGTAGTGTATTACGAATATAATCCTCACTTTTATTTCGAAATTGGCTAATATTGAGGGATGTAAAACAAACTCTTTCTAACCGCCATTTGCAATGTCTCCTTTCCTTACATTTTTTTCTTCTTTTCTTATTTAAAAGAAAAACAATTCACAAACCATGTATTAATAGCTTTAAATGCATATGTAGCAGACAGCGTTTGAAAACATTGTGAGAAAAAGAGAAACTGCTTATTATCGGCGATGCATCCTTTCCTTACATTTTTTTTCTAGTTTCAAAGTTGTTGAACAAAGGAAAATAAAATTCCATACCCTTTAAAATCCTTTTCAATTCAAAGTTAATTTATCCAATTTCAAACAAAATGTAGTAATATCTCTTTTTGTCACAATGCTATAAAAAGAAGTCTGCTGCATGTGCGTCAAAATGCGTGTGCAAATTGGTAAGGATTAAATCAATTTTCCGTAAATCATTGACCCGGGTAAAACTATTTCCCCCCCACAAATGAGCTACGTCATACGTCCAGTAAATAGAACAAAAGGGTATGACGTAATGTTACTGAGATCCTGCCATGTGATTATAAGGTGACCGTGACCTAAAGGCTTATGTAATCTTAATGGATTTTCCCAAACATTTACATCTGGATCAGTCCACGTAACATATCTTTACTTCTGTGTAAATTACACACAATTTTAATAGGCTTCAACAATGCAATTACTTTGACTCAGTTGCAGCAGAAAGCTTTTGAAAACATTTTCAGAAAAGGAGAAACATGACTGTCATGCATGCATCATTCACATTATTCAAGTGTGAAATCGGACAAATTTGACTCAAGGGTTTATTGCATGGTTGATACTGGCACCTGGTTTAGAAAAACAACACCGACACCCTGACTAAACCCTTTGTTCGATTTTCGCGCTTTTATTTTTATAAGAAAATATTAAGGAGCAATATTTTTTGAATTTGGAATAATTATTTGTTTTTGCTTATTTGGAATTTTTTGGATTATAAAATCAGGTTGGTGCTTTATTTATCTAAATGTTTTTTTTTCTTCAGTTTTGCAATTAGTACCATGTTTTACGTAATTAAATGTCATATTTTTGTGGACATTTTTTTTTTCGAAATTGTATTTTTGAGGGGTTCAATTTTCTAATTAAATTGGAAAAAAGGCTCTTTTTTTAAGATTGAAACGGGAGCCAAGTCGCCATCGCGTTCTACTGGCAATCGCGTTGCACCCGTCCGCGAATTATCGGCGCTCCAGTGTATCAAGTAAAGGGTTAAGGCAGATCACTGATTATCAACCTGGCATTAGGGATCCTAAAATGTGGCTGCTTACAACAAAAGGTTGCTTAATATCTGTTATCTATTATATGTTCTTAATAAATGTGGCCATCAACACACGATTGACTGTATTGAACTGATATTTGTTAGATAAAATTGTGATATATTTAATTGACAAAGTAATTATGATTATTCATCAATAGAAATATTCCCTGTTACTTGAATTACTAGCTTTGATAAACTATTAACAGAAAGATTTGAAGGATCTGTTAATTCTTAATTAAACACCTTCCATTATAGAAAACCTGGTTTCATGGAATTTCCATGTCTTGTTCAAGTATTGAAACAAGATTAACTGTGGAAATAAATACAAGCTCTATGATATACATGATAAGGAAGATCTTCACGTTGGATGGCTGTCACAATCAGTCAAGATTATGAGCTGAGTCTTGTGTATGCAATGTACAGGCAAATGATATGGGTACATTAAGTCAACTTTAACTAAAGATATTGAATACACTGTATATTACTATTTTCCTATTTTTAGTAACTCTGATTTATAATATTTATAATATGTTGAAGGGCATTATGTTTTTATTGTTTGGGAAAGAATTGAAACCAATGTAACAAACAAGAATTACGCGTAATTAAATGTCTCGCTGTCCCCTGCTTTGACTATCAATGCAAGAGTAAAAGACAACAAGAGGGCCATGATGGCCCTGGAATCGCTCACCTGATTTTTTTTTCCACTTTAGCTATATAAGCCCCGCCATCTGGCGGGCATAGTTTCCAACCAATCAACTTGGCTTTAAGGAATCTGATAGAGGGTCACCCTAGGAACATTTCTACAAAATTATTTGAAAATCGGCCTGACACTTTTGAAGGAGAAGATTTTTTAAGTTTTCAATATAGCAATAAAAGGCAAAATAGCCCCGCCCCCTGGCGGCCATGTTTTTTGACCAATCAACATGGCTTGAAGGAATCTGATAGAGGGTCATCCAAAGAACATTTCTACAAAATTATTTGAAAATCGGCCCGACACTTTTGGAGGAGAAGATTTTTTAAGTTTGCACTATAGCTATATAAGGCAAAAAAGCCCCGCCCCCCCCCCCCCCCCCCCCCCTGGCGGCCATGATTTTCGACCAATCAACATGGCTTGAAGGAATCTGATAGAGGGTCACCCAAGGAACATTTCTACAAATTTATTTGAAAATCGGCCTGACACTTCTGGAGAAGAAGATTTTTTAAGTTTGCACTATAGCCATATAAGGAAAAATAGCTCCGCCCCCCCTGGCAGCCATGTTTTTCGACCAATCAACATGGCTTGAAGGAATCTGATAGAGGGTCACCCGAGGAACATTTCTACAAAATTATTTGAAAATCGGCCTGACACTTTCGGAGGAGAAGATTTTTTAAGTTTGCACTATAGCCATATAAGGAAAAATAGCCCCGCCCCCCCCTGGCGGCCATGTTTTTCGACCAATCAACATGGCTTGAAGGAATCTGATAGAGGGTCACCCGAGGAACATTTCTACAAAATTATTTGAAAATCTGCCAACCAGTTTGGGAGAAGAAGAATTTTGAAGTTTTTTTCATTTCGCTGCCATGGAAACCAGAATTCTGCATGGATCCCAAAAATTTGAAGGAAATCTGGTGAGGTCATTGAGAGGATGCTTTCTGTGAAGTTTCATCCCAATTGACCCGCTGGTTACTGAGGAGAAGAAGTTGACGGACGACGGACGACGCACGCCGGACGCCGGACAAAAGGCGATCACAATAACTCACCTTGAGCAAAGCTCAGGTGAGCTAAAAAGTAACATAACAAAACTTGAACTTTGAGCTAAACACAAAGTTCAAAAATACAAGAAATTAAAACAAGAGGGCCATGATGGCCCTGGAATCGCTCACCTGATTTTTTTTTTCACTTTAGCTATATAAGCCCTGCCATCTGGCGGGCATAGTTTCCAACCAATCAACTTGGCTTTAAGGAATTTGATAGAGGGTCACCCTAGGAACATTTCTACAAAATTATTTGAAAATCGGCCTGACACTTTTGAAGGAGAAGATTTTTTAAGTTTTCACTATAGCAATAAAAGGCAAAATAGCCCCGCCCCCTGGCGGCCATGTTTTTTGACCAATCAAAATGGCTTGAAGGAATCTGATAGAGGGTCATCCAAGGAACATTTCTACATTATTTGAAAATCGGCCCGACACTTTTGGAGGAGAAGATTTTTTAAGTTTGCACTATAGCTATATAAGGCAAAAAAGCCCCGCCCCCCCCTGGCGGCCATGATTTTCGACCAATCAACATGGCTTAAAGGAATCTGATAGCGGGTCATCCAAGAAATATTTCTACAAAATTATTTGAAAATCGGCCTGACACTTTTGGAGGAGAAGATTTTTTAAGTTTTCACTATAGCCATATAAGGCAAAAAAGCCCCGCCCCCTGGCGGCCATGTTTTTCGACCAATCAACATGGCTTCGAGGAATCTGATAGAGAGTCACCCAAGGAACATTTCTACAAAATAAGTTCAAAATCTGCCAACCAGTTAGGGAGAAGTAGAATTTTGAAGTTTTTTTCGTTTCGTTGCCATGGAAACCAGAATTCTGCATGGATCCCAAAAATTTGAAGGAATTCTGGTGAGGTCACTGAGAGGATGCTTTCTGTGAAGTTTCATCCCAATTGACCCACCGGTTACTGAGGAGAAGATGTTGAAGATTTTTTAAGTTTGCACTATAACCATAAAAGGCAAAATAGCCCCGCCCCCTGGCGGCCATGTTTTTGACCAATCAACATGGCTTGAAGGAATCTGATAGAGGGTCACCCAAGGAACATTTCTACAAATTTATTTGAAAATCGGCCTGACACTTTTGGAGAAGAAGATTTTTTAAGTTTGCACTATAGCCATATAAGGAAAAATAGCCCCGCCCCCCCCTGGCGGCCATGTTTTTCGACCAATCAACATGGCTTGAAGGAATCTGATAGAGGGTCACCAGAGGAACATTTCTACAAAATTATTTGAAAATCGGCCTGACACTTTCGGAGGAGAAGATTTTTTAAGAATTTTGAAGTTTTTTCATTTCGTTGCCATGGAAACCAGAATTCTGCATGGATCCCGAAAATTTTAAGGAATTGTGGTGAGGACATTGAGAGGATGCTTTCTGTGAAGTTTCATCCCAGTTGACCCACCGGTTACAGAGGAGAAAATGTTGACGGACGACCGACGACGGACGACGGACAACGGACGCCGGACATAGGGCGATCACAATAACTCACCTTGAGCACTTCGTGCACAGGTGAGCTAAAAACAAAAAAAAAAAAACCTAATCCAATATTCAAAAATACAAGAAATTCCCCCCAAAAAATACAAGCGCAAAGTTAAACAAGAGGCCCATGGGGGCCTATGCTCTACTGGTATGGTTCTTTGGTCATTTTCAATACAGAGCATTGTATGTATGGTGAAGATTGGATAGTAAATGGAGGCTCTTTTGTGTTCACAAGCTGTATTATAGCAATTTTGACAATTTCAAGGGCATAATCCAGTCATGCAAGGGCACATCTGGCTGGTTTTCGAAAGGAACCAAGCTCTCTCATCAATATTTAACTACTATCTAAGTTTGGTGAAGATCAGAGAGCAAATGGAGCCTTTATTGGTTTGCGAAAGGAACAGAGATCTCATCAATATTTAACTACTATCTAAGTTTGGTGAAGATTGAATAGTAAATGGAGGCTCTTGACAAAATTGACAATTTCATGGGCCATAATCCAGTCATGCAAGGGCACATCAGGCTGGTTTGCGAAAGGAACCAAGCTATCATCAATATTTAACTACTATCTGAGTTTGGTGAAGATTAGTTAGTAAATGGAGCCTCTATTGTGTTCACAAGTTCAATTATAGCAATTTTGACAATTCCAAGGGCCATAATCCAGTCTTGCAAAAGGGACCGAGCTCTTATGGATATCTAACTACTGTATAAGTTTGATTGAGATACAATCAAAACTGAAGACTTTATCGCATTCACAGTCTCTATTATAGCAATTCTGACAATTTCAAGGGCCATAATCCAGTCTTGCATGGCCGGATCTGGCTGGTTTTCGAAAGGAACCGAGCTCTCATCAATATTTAACTACTATCTAAGTTTGGTGAAGATTACTTAGTAAATGGAGCCACTATTGTGTTCACAAGCTCAATTATAGCAATTTTGACAATTTCAAGGGCCATAATCCAGTCTTGCATGTGCGGATCTGGCTGGTTTGCGAAAGGAACTGAGCTCTCATGGATATCTAACTACTGTATTACTGTATAAGTTTGATTGAGATACAATTAAAACTGAAGACTTTATCGCGTTTACAAGCTCTATTATAGCAATTTTGACAATTTCAAGGGCCATAATCCAGTCCTGCATGGGCGGATCTGGCTGGTTTGCAAATGGATCCAAGCTCTCATGGATACCTAACTACTGTGTAAGTTTGGTGAAGATCAGATAGTAAATAGAGCCTCTATTGTATTCACAAGCTCTATTATAGCAATTTTGACAATTTCAAGGGACATAATCCAGTCTTGCATGTGCAGAGCTGGCTGGTTTGCAAAAGGAACCGACCTCTCATGAATATCTAACTACTGTAAAAGTTTGATTGAGATACAATCAAAACTTAAGACTGTATCACCTTTCACCAGCAATTGTTTAGCGCAAAGTTAAAACAAGAGGGCCATGAGGCCCTGGAATCGCTCACCTGAGAATGGGCTATTTAAGACATTTAAAAAGGAATCTGATAGAGGGTCACCCTAGGAATATTTCTACAAAATTATTTGAAAATCTGCAAACCAGTTTGGAAGAAGAAGAATTTTAAAGTTTTTTCGTTTTGTTAATATTACCATGGAAACCAGAATTCTGTATGGATCCCAAGGAAGGAATTCTGATGAGGTCATTGAGAGGATGCTAGATCTGTGAAGTTTCATCCCAAATGACCCACTGGTTACTGAGGAGAAGAAGTTGACAGACGATTGACGACGGACGCTGGACGAAAGGCGATCACAATAACTCACCTTGAGCACTTTGTGCTCAGGTGAGCTAAAAATGCACAAAGTTATTTCTCCTTTTTCCACAGTGTTTTTGAAAAAACAAAATTAACAATCTGTTGTCATCAGTTATTTGTGAATGGGAAAAGTCAAAACCTTTCCAACATACAAGAAATCTGAAGCAGAGGACATTGGAAACATCTAGGCAAAAAAATATATGGTAACGATATATGAATAAAAGTCTAACTTTAAAATAGAATTGAAAACATCATAGCTCATTATTTCCGACATGACCTATATTCAAACTTGGCCTATAGATATTACTAAGACATACTTTTTGACAAAGTTTCAACATGCTCAAGCCAAACATGTGGCTTCCAGTGTTAACAAGATTTTCATTAAATTTGGCCTAGTGACCTAGTTTTTGACAGGACATGACCCATATTCAAACTTGTCCTAGATATCACTAAGACATACTTTTTGACAAAGTTTCAACATGCTCAAGCCAAACATGTGGTTTCCAGAGTGTTAACAAGATTTTCATTAAATTTGGCCTAGTGACCTAGTTTTTGACAGGACATGACCCATATTCAAACTAGGCCTAGATATCATGAGGACAAACTTTCTGATAAATTTTCATGATGCTCAAGTTTAAAATGCGGCTTTCAGAGTGTTGACAAGATTTTCTTTCAATTTAGCCTAGTGACGTAGTTGTTGACCCGACATGACCTATATTCAAACTTGGCCTAGATATCACTAAGACATACTTTTTGACAAAGTTTCAACATGCTCAAGCCAAACTTGTGGCTTCCAGAGTGTTAACAAGATTTTCATTAAATTTGGCCTAGTGACCTAGTTTTTGACAGGACATGACCCATATTCAAACTTGGCCTAGATATCATCAGGACAAACTTTCTGATAAAGTTTCAAGATGCTCAAGTTTAAAATGCGGCTTCCAAAGTGTTGACAAGATTTCCCTTCAATTTGGCCTAGTGACCTATTTTTTGGCCTGACATGACCCATATTCAAACTTGGCCTAGATATCACTTAAACAAATATTCTGACACAGTTTCAAGATGTTCAAGCCAAAAATGTGGCTTCCAGAGTGTCAACAAGATTTTCATTAAAGTTGGCCTTAGAGTGACTTAGTTTTTAACCCGACATGACCAAGTTTCGAACTTGGCCTAGATATCATTAATACAATTTTTTTGACAAAGTTTCAACATGCTCAAGTTTAAAATATGGCTTCCAGAGTATTAACAAGATTTTCCTTCAATTTGGCCTAGTGACCTAGTTTCTAATCCGACATGACCCATATTCAAACTTGGCCTAGATTTGATAGAGATATATGTTCTGATAAAATTTCATGAAGATTGGATGCAAAATGTTGCCTCTAGAGTGTTAACAAGCAAATGTTGACGACGGACGACGGACAAAAGGCGATCACAAAAACTCACCTTGAGCACATTGTGCTCTGGTGAGCTAAAAACACTGTGGCAAATGGAGAAATTAGTCTATAGTTTATGAGGTATAAGATAAAAGGTGCTATTTTATAACAGGTTATCACATTACATAGTACACATAAACATCATAGTAATTACTAGATAATGTGAATCAAAAGTCTTCAGGCACTATCATTTTTAAAATCTTTTCAATAACTTTGCTTTCTTTAAGAAAGAACTTCAACATTTTAAATAATGTTTTCAAAAGTCGGCTACTTCAGATATCTTGTATGTGGAAAGGGTTAACCCTTTCCCACATATAGACGCTTTCAGACACCTCTGCAGCGGACGACTTTCAAAACATTTTCACCATTTGCCACAATGTTTTCAACTGTATTTAATAATTAACCCTTTCCCTCATATAGACGCTTTCTGATGCCTCTGCAGCAGACAGTTTTTTGAAAACATAGTGACAAAAGAAGAAATTGCTCAAAGCGAGCATTCTCCTTTTGCCACAATGTTTTCCACTTTTAGTCATAGGTTATCCATTCAATTATAGAGATTTTCTATTTTTTTAACAAAATATGTTTAAAGTCGTCTGCTGCAGATTTGTTGTATGAGGGAAAGGGTTAATGGTGATTTTACACATTTTTGATAAGATAGTTTCAAAGTCGGCTGCTGCAGATATCTTGTAAGTGGAAAGTGTTAAGACTCTGACAGGAGGAGTAAATTTGCCTTTGCTCCGAAACATTTATTTTATCAACCATTTTAAACCTTTGTTGTGGGTAGCAAAAAGAGTATTCTGAATCAGATAGTTGTTGTGATTACCAACAAAATAGGTTATGGAGGACTAATAAGGATTGAACCCATTCCCACATACAACAAATTTGTAGCAGACAACTTTGAATAAAATCTCTATTATTGAAGGTATAATTATTGAAAAAAAGTTGAAAATATTTTGTGGCAACAGGAGAAATTGCCCGTTTTAAGCCATTTCTACTTTTGTGTTAACCCTTTCCCTCATATAGACGCTTTCTGACGCCTCTGCAGCAGACGGCTTTTTGAAAACAGTGACAAAATAAGAAATTGCTCAAAACAAGCACTTTCTCCTTTTGCCACAATGTTTTCTGATTTTAGTCATTCAATTATAGAGATTTTCTATTTGTTGACAAAATGTGTTCAAAGTCCTCTGCTGGAGAAATGTTGTATGAGGGAAAGGGTTAAGGCATGAAATAGCTATAGCTATACCTTCTCTTAAAAAGCATCATAAATAAAAATATATAATTCTTTATAGCCTTTTACCACATGCAGGCAAGTTTTTACACATCTGCAGCAGATGCCTTTTTGAAAACAATTTCTCCCATTGCAGCAATGTTTTCAACTCTATTCAATAACTATCTTTCATTTCAAGAGATTTTTTCATATTTCTGCCTTGATAATTTTCAAGCAGTTTGCTGCAGATATGTAGTATATTGAAAAGATAGATATTTACAAGTATTATGGTTTATACCTAAAAAACAGTATTAAATAAGACTAGAATACAGCTTTGTTTATTAAAGTAAATGACTTAAAACAATATATTTATATTTCCTTTCAACCCACTTATAATCATGAAGAAAAGATATGAAGAGCAATTGGAAAGTACAGAAAAGGCACTGTATTTGACACATCTTCATTGTGGCAAAAGATTTGTTTGTTTGTAGTTTAACGCCGCTTTCAACAGCTTTGGTCATATCACGGCGGTCAGTGCACCTACCCATGTTTTCCTGGCTTACCTACACCAGTACTTACACAACATTCTTTCGAAGCCACTGACTACTTTCTCACATAGATCAGAGGTGAGAGGCGATGGAAAAATCGCCCGAAAGAATGTCGCCGCAACCGGGTATCGAACCCGTGACCTCCAGATCACGAGTCAGATACGCTACCAATTGAGCTACCCGGCCGGGGCTGTGGCAAAAGAAGTAATTCCTCTATTCAATAATTGTACAAATATTTCCATTTATAGTTATTCATAATTTTGCCTAGATGTTTTCAAACTTGTCTGCCCACATAATGTGCTGTTTTGTATGTGGGAAAAGGTTGGAATTCTGTAACGTTAATCATATGGGACAATTATCATCTGATATCTTCACTCCTCTATCTCAGGAATGTCTTGTCCTTTTTTATGTATAATTTATACTTCAAACATTCCACCAAACTATTCTATTTGTTCTTCTTTTGTTCAGATGGTATCAATAGACCATGAACATTGTTGAATATGATACTTTATTTCAAACAAGACTGTTTTAACCTTTTCCCTCATGTAGACGCTTTCTGATGCCTCTGAAGCAGACGACTTTTGAAATCATAGTGGAAAATGGAGAAATTGCTCATAATGAGTAATTTCTCCATTTGTCACAATAATTTCACCTCTCTTCAATAATCATACTATCATTTATAGAGATTTTCTATATTTTGGACTTGAGAATTTGATGAAAGTCGTCAGCTGCGGATTTGTTGTATGTGGGGAAGGGTTAAGGGAAAAATATGTTTTGTCAGCAAATATGCCAGTAATGATCCCAAGGAGACACATTGTCTGGTTTCAACCCCCACATGCTAGTATCACGTGATCTATCCATTGTGAATGTTAAATGAATTGAAGGTAATGGGTTAAAGAGATTTTCTATATTTTTCCAAATTGGTTTATGCTACAGACTTTTTGTATTTGGGAAAGGGTTGAAAAACAATCTGTATGTCATATTAAGTTATCAAACAATTTCTTCCATCAGATTCAATTCTACTCACCTGTTAAATAGTGAAATTAAAGGTGCTATGAGAACCAGGATGAATGGTGAAATAATACAGTTAAGTCAGATTTATGTTCCTAAGTTTAAACGACTGCTCTCCACAAAATACTTCATGAGTTAACCCTCTAGCTCATATAGGCGCTTTCTGATGCCTCTGCAGCAGAAGGCTTTTTGAAAACAAAGTGACAAAAGAAGCAATTGCTCAATACAAGCAATTTCTCCTTATGCTTTTTGAAAACAAAGTGACAAAAGAAGCAATTGCTCAAAACAAGCAATTTCTCCTTATGTCGCAATGTTTTCCACTTTTAATCATAGGTTATGCATTCGATTATAGAGATTTTCTATTTTTTGACAAAATATGTTCAAAGTCGTCTGCTGCAGAATTGTCGTATGAGGGAAAGGGTTAAGTTTACATGACTGTTCTCCACAAAATACTTCATATGAGAACTTTAAGTCACAGGAGAATGCCTTCAATGGTTTTTAATTGATGACAGGAGATCAAATTGCATACTTAAAACTATTTAAAACTCATTTCCTCATACAGACGCATTTGGACACCTCTGCAGCAGACGACTTTTGAAAACATTGTTGCAATGAGCAATTTCTCTACGGCCATTCTTCACTCCACGGCCATTAGGCAAAAATTAAATCTCCAAACAGCCCCGCCCACTGATGGCCATTTTTTTTGACCAATCAACATGGCTTAAGGGAATCTGAACAGGAACATTCAGATTGTCAAAGAACATTTCTACAAAATTATTTGAAAATCAGCCCGACACATTCGGAGAAGAAGAAGGCAAATAAGCTCCAACATAGTGGCAATAGTTTTCGACCAATCAACATGGCTTGAAGGAATCTGATAGAAGGTATCCCTAGGAACATTTCTACAAAATTATTTGAAAATCAGCCTTACACTTTCGGAGAAGAAGTTTTTTTAAGTTTTCACTATAGCCATATAAGGCAAAAATAGCCCCGCCCCCTGGTGGCCATGTTTTTTGACCAGTCAACATGGCTTGCAGGAATCTGATAGAAGGTCACCGTAGGAACATTTTTTACAAAATTATTTGAAAATCGACCTAACACTTTCGGAGGAGAAGCAACGCGGGCTGTCAATCCAGGGGTTGTGAGTTTGAATCCCGGCTTGGCCAACTTTCTTTCCTACTATTGACAAAAGTCAATGCGACATGCATCATTCGTCTTCCACCAATGGGCCAAGTCTATGTGGAAAAGCAGCCAGTTGCTTGGGAAGATTGTTGTGTGGAGTACTGGTGTGAGAAAACCAGGAAATGCATGAGTAGGTGAACTGGCCACCATGATATAACTGAGAAATTGTTAAAAACAGCGTTAAACCCCAATCAATCAATCAGGAGAAGATTTTTTAAGTTTTCATTATAGCCATATAATGCAAAAAAGACCCGCCCTCTGGCAAATCAACTTGGCTTGAAGGAATCTGATACTGGGTCTCCCAAGGAACATTTTTGCAAAATTATTTGAAAATTGGCCAAACACTTTTCGGAGGAGAAGATTTTTTAAGTTTTCACTATAGCCATATAAGGCAAAATAGCCCAGCCCCCAGGTGGCCATGTTTTTTGACCAATCAACTTGGTTTGAAGGAATCTGATAAAGAGTCACCCAGGAAACATTTCTACAAAATTATTTGATTTGATTTGTTTGGAGTTTAACGCCGCTTTCAACAGCTTTGGTCATATCACGGCGGTCAGTGCACCTACCCATGTTTTCCTGGCTTTCCCACACCAGTACTTACACAACATTCTTTCGAAGCCACTGACTACTTTCTCACATAGATCAGAGGTGAGAGGCAATGGAAAACATCGCCCGAAAGAACGCGCCGCAACCGGGTATCGAACCCGTGACCTCCAGATCACGAGTCAGATACGCTACCAATTGAGCTACCCGGCCGGGCCCAAAATTATTTGAAAATCAGCCTGAAACTTTCAGAGGAGAAGTTTTTTTAAGTTTTCACGATAGCCATATAAGGCAAAAATAGCCCCGCCCCGTGGCAACCATGTTTTTTCGTCCAATCAACTTGGCATGAAGGAATCTGATAGAGGATCACCCAAAGAACATTTCTACAAATTTATTTGGAAACCGGCCTGACACTTTCGTTGAAGAAGATTTTTTAAGTTTACAGTTTCTTTTTCTTTCGGTTGCCATGGAAACCAGAATTTTGCATGGATCCCAATAATTTGAAGGAATTCGGGTGAGGACATTGAGAGGATGTTTCCTATGAATTTTCATTCTAATTGGCCAAGTGGTTAGGGAGGAGAAGTTGTTTGAAGCAAAAAGTTAACAGACGCATGCACGCATGACGGACAAATTACTCCATGACATAAGCTTGACTGGCTTTCATCCAGTTGAGCTTAAAACGTATCCGTTATGATTTTTGATTTAGGCCTTTGTTTTCAAATGCTAGCCTTCCAAAGATAGCAGTTGCTATATATATGCAGCTAGCAAAAAACCTCGTTTTAAGAACCAAAACCATTTTTCTATCTTCTCCTACAGTTATTAATGTGGAGATCTGAAACTTCGGTTAAAGATACTTTGAGATATTTAGAGAAAACGTATCTGTAACAATTTTTGATTTAGGCCTTTGTTTTTAAATGGTAGTCTTTGAAAGATAGGGTCTTTTAACAGTCATGTTTGACTTCTATCGCCCCTAGCACTGCAGTGGTAGCATTCGATAGCGATTTTATTGCACCATCTTATAGAGCAGCTATTCATTGACAAGAGCTACACAAAGTTTTGTTTCATGATTGACCTCCGACCTCGAGTTTCCGAGCTAGAGCCGGAATTCTGCAAAAAATGCAAAGGTGAATCCAACGTCTTTGTCTGTTTGTAAAGTGACAGACCGATTCCGATGAAACTTGGTAAACGGGTACCATAGGGGGTCAGAGTTTGCACGTTTGAGTTCCGTTGCTATTCACTTTTTAAAAACCCAAACCATTTTTCTATATTCTCCTTCGAGATATTAAGAAACAAGAGGTCCAAGAAGGCCAGTATCGCTCCACGGCTATAAGGCAAAAATTAAATCTCCAAACAGCTCTGCCCCCTGGTGGCCATGTTTTTAACCAACCATCATGGCTTAAAGGAATCTTATAGAGTGTCACCCAAGGAATGTTTAATTATTTGAAAATCTGCCTGACACTTTCAGGAGAGGATATTTTAAGTTTTCACTATAGCCATATTAGGCAAAATAGCCACACCCCCTGGCGGCGATACCCGTACGAAGATTTTAACAGGATTCCAGCAGGACCCTGGTAGGAATGTACCAGGAATCTAGCAGGAATCAATTTTTCCTGCAGGAATGTAACCGTACATGGAAAAAACCTAATTTCCTACAGGGAAAATTTGTTCATACTGGAAAAGTTTCCTGCTATAGTAACAGGAATCCCTTTACTGTAGCTGGAATATTGGTGAAATTCATATTCCTACTAGGAATAATTCATCTTATAATATTTAAAATCTCCAGTTAATGAAACTTTGGCAGGATTTCTAGAACTTATACTTTTTCATAGCAGGAATTTTATACTTTAACATTTTACTAACTTGGATTCTGAAACTTAGAAAATATGCAAAAGAAAATCTAAAACTTTAATTAAAAAAAATGGTATACAATCCTTAGTTCCCCACTGGGGTATTCAAGATCAGTAGGTACAATCCTAAATGAAAAAGCCATTGAAATTTAAATAGCAATTTCTCCTTTCCTCACAATATTTTTAAAATGTGTTTGCTGTAGATGCATAGAAATGCCTCTACAAATTGGTAAGGGTCAACTTATTTACCCGGGAAAACTTAGCAGCTAACCTATTTTTAACCTACACAAATGAGTCATGTCATACAAAAATGACATTTGGTCTCTGCAACCAGCCGATATTCATATAACTTGATAAACCTGCCCAGTCTGCTTCTAAGGGTCTCTAGTCACACACACACAGCTTTAACTACACAGGGGGAAAACAATGACTTAATGTAAAACTTGACATAGAAGTATTAACTGTGATCATAGTTCATTGATATATAATGTGGGTTTTCATATGACGTGGCTCAATCTCTCCCCAGCATTTTAAACAAAGGTCGGTGACTTAATTATGACGCAATAGGTCACGTGAATGTTAGACAGGCAGGATTTATGTAAAAGTAAGTTGGACTTTCCCAAAGCATTTATATTCTGATCAGTCCAAATTAATGAATTGGTGACAATTGTTATTAACTAGATTTAAAAAATGCTTCAAAAGTGTTACATATCTTCACCTCTGTGCAAATTTGACCAGATTTTTATAGATTCTTCAAACAAACAACTAGACACCATTTAAAAACATTGTGAGAAGAGGTGAAACACTTACCTTTCGAGTGTATTCAAACATCGTATATATATTTTGGATTTACGGTGACTATCAAGAGGAGTTGTTTTTTGTTAGTTTTTCTTTCAGCTAACAAGCTTTTGAAAACATTGTAATAAAAAGGAGAAACCAAGTAATTTCTGAGTCGATTCATAAACCATGTATACATATCTCTACTATCAAACATTTGTTTTAAGTTTTACTTTCAGCTAACCAACTTTTAATTTTGAAACATTGTTGGAAAGGGAAAAACACATTACGTCTGATGAATGCGTCTGCAAGTGAAAAAGAGTTAATCTAAGTGTGCAAATGGATATTAAGTGTGAAGTTATTTATACAGTGTCTCTTAAGTAATTTAATTATCTAAGGAAAATCTGGAATAAACTCATATTTATCAACCACTCCCATCGACGGTCTGTAATATTTTTAATTGATTTATGTTTAAAGTCTTAAAACTTTTCTGCATATTTGTTACTTTCGACAAGTCACTTTTGTTATGCATTGATCTTGTTACGTCATGAATGACATGTGGTATGACGTCATTAAAAAAGTCTATCGGCGTTTGGAAAATTGTTTAAATCAAGATGGCGGCCTTTTTCAACACATGCTGTTTTCACAGAATATATGCGATATCGGCGATAGTTTGCATCTATTTCTGTTTAGTTGATGGATTAAGTGTTCTGGAATATTCGTAAGTAAATTATTTTACTTTTATTTTGCATTATTTCATTTGTATTGCAATCAAAATGCTGTTACGAAGATCTCTCACCCTTTCTCTGTCCCACAATATTTAGATCAACAGAAATATTTTAAAGCATTTATTTGATCATATATCATAATTGGAAAATATTTACTTGCGTACAGCGACGGACCACCTTAGAATGATTAATGGGTTTTTGTATAACCCTTTCTGGGATTCAACACAGGAGATCAAAAACAAATCGTTTCCATAAATCTTTACTGGAGCAGTGTGCACAAATTCAAGACCATTGTTTCATTTACACATTTGTATCAATGAGTCCTTTGATGTGTTCTCCCAAAATAATGAGTCCTACTAAATTACTGTTGTTTTTTCACATTTTAATTAGTCTATGACTCGGCAGAAAAATTAAACATTCAAGACACATTCCCATGTTTAGAAATATTTGTCTGAACCAGCAATTTAAATTAATACTTGAATGTATACTTTTCAGTTGAAGCAGCTAGGCAAGAAAAATTTGGAAAGCATTCTAGCTTTGAAAATTGACCAACCAAGGACATTACCTGTGACGTGTTCCAGATGAACTATTGACAACATGGTGATTTATATAAATTTATAATGGTGATACCAGGGTCTTTCAAATACTATTTGAAAGACCCTGGTGATACTGACCTGTCGTCTTAGATGATTGATTGATTTGGGTTTAACGCCATTTTCAACAATTGTTCAGTCACATCACGGGGGCCTACTCATGTATTACCTTGCTTTCGCATAGGATGATTGATTGATTTGGGTTTAACACCATTTTCAACAATTGTTCACATCACGGCGGCCTACTCATGTATTACCTTGCTTCGCATACCAGTACTCAACACAACATACTTTCTAAGCAGCTGGCTGCTACTCCACATAGACTGTAATCCCATTGATGAATACCCGGTTGCGGCGACATTCTTTCGGGCGATGTTTTCCATTGCCTCTCACCTCTGATCTATGTGAGAAAGTAGTCCGTGGCTTCGAAATAATGTTGTGTAAGTACTGGTGTGGGAAAGCCAGGAAAACATGGGTAGGTGCACAGACCGCCGTGATATGACCAAAGCTGTTGAAAGCGGCGTTAAACTCCAAACAAACAAACCATTGATGAATGACGCATGTCAAAGTGACTTTTTCAAACGTCAGAAAGAATGTAGGCCGAGCTGGGATTCGAACTCTCAACCCCTGGATGAGGTCTAGGTCCGCACATTTTTCATACAGACCTCGTCAAATTAATGAAGAAAATAACCGTTCTTGAGAATATTCTAAGACTTGAACTCAAAAATGCAATATTTAACGATGAATATTAAGTAAAGTATTTGAGATTAATTTGCAAACTTACTTTATATTAGATATTTGCCTTTAAATGAACGTCCATGAAAATTGAAGCTGGTTTATCAGAATGCAAACTTGAGAACAATCTCAAAAATGGTTGCTGGATTCGAGATCTTGAGTATTTTCATTAATGTTTTGTAAAAGAAAGATGACTGGCACTGCATATAACTAGGCAGACATGATCAAATAGAGGAAAGGTAGCTGTGTAAACGAAAGTAAAATTATTGAATAAAGTTGAAAACAGATAATAGTGGCAAAAAGAAAAATTGCTCATATTGTATTTAAAAGTCATCTGCTGCAGAGGTGTCAGAAACCGTCTTTATGGGTAAAGAAGCCTTCAAGGGTTCATTTATTATAATTTTCTATCTTTTACTTTCATTTGAATAGCTCCATACACAACAACTTAAAAGAGCCCCTTATAGAGGATGGTCCAGTCATCACCAAACTGAAACAAACTTTAACCATTTCCTCATAGTTGACGACTGATGATTTGACCACCAGACTCTACAAGACTCTGCTTAGTGATTGATACCCATCAGTGCTTTGTTCATGCACAATCAAATGGATTAATTCTTTAAGTTAAACTATGTTTCCAGATCACCCTTTGTTTTTAAGTGGCAACATTCTTAAATATTCCTGAGTTGTTTGTGAACAATTTTTCAACCTACTTCTTGAATTGTGAATGCTTGTGTTTGTTTTAGAATATAAAGTTGACACTTTCCCTCATACAAGGGATCTGCAACAGCTGACTTTGAACATGTCCTGGCAAAATGAGTTGTTATGGAAAATCTCAATAAACTAAAGCGGTTTTTTTAATTGAGTTGAAAACATTGTGGCAAAAGGAGTAATTGCTCATTATAGATGAGAATTTTCTTCTTTTTCCACAATGTTTTCTAAAAGCGTCTGTATGCGCAAAAGGATAAAAAAAATTGTTCTGATATATATGTTAATTACCATCAAATAAATCAATGATGCATTATCAGCATCTCTTGATTAAACATTTACAGTTATTATTTATTCTAGTAAAAATTTGATTTGGATTCCTGGTAGGATTTTGTTCTAGGAATCCTGTTGGGTATTTGAACCTAAAATAGTGGTCTAGTCCACTCTCTTTAATAATTTTACTTATAGATTTTCCGTATTTTGTGACTAATTAAGGACCATCTTGGCCCTCTTGCTTCTTATTAGCTCGCCTGTCACGTAGTGACAAGGTGAGTTTTTGTGATCGCCCGTCGTCTGTCCACAATTTCTTGTGAACACGATAAATTCTTCATTTATTATCTAATGTTTACCAAAATTATACAGTAGCTAGATACACCATGGGAGCTCAGTTCCTTTCAAAAACCAGCCAGATCCATCCATGCATGACTGGATTATGGCCCTTTAAAATTGGCAAAATTGTTCAAATTGACCTTGTGAACACGATAAGAACTTGATTTATTATTCGATGTTTACCAAACTTATTCAGTAGCTAGATAAACATGGGAGCTTGGTTCCTATTGAAAACCAGCCAGATCCGTCCATGCATGACAGGAAGATGGCCCTTTAAAATTGGCAAAATTGCTATAATTGACCTTATGAACAAAATAAAGTAATCATTTATTATCCGATGTTTACCAAACTTATACAGTAGCTAGATATACATGAGAGCTTGGTGCCTTTTGAAAACCAGCCAGATCAGTCCATGCATGACGGGATTATGGCCCTTTAAAATTGGCAAAATTGCTATAATTGATAATTTATTATCTGATGTTTACCAAACTTATACAGTAGCTAGATATACATGAGAGCTCGGTTCCTTTTGAAATCGGCCAGAGGCGTCTATGCATGACTGAATTATGGCCCTTTATTAAAATTGGCAAAATTGCTATAATTGACCTTGTGAACAAGATAGTCATTATTTATTATCCGATGTTTACCAAACTTATACAGCAGCTAGATATACATGAGAGCGCACTTTTTCTTTAAATCAGCCAGATCCGTAGATGCATCACTGAATTATGGCCATTTAAAATTGTCAAAATTGTTATAATCGACTGTGAACACGATAAAAACTTCATTTATTTGTCATTTGTCCTTTACATTGATTTATAAACATGTGACCATGACCTAAAAGTGATCTTTTACAATTAAATAACATCATTGTCTTTGGATGACCTTCACCATGACTTTTTGACCTTCTTGTCTAAACATTAGTAACCGTACATATAAGCACTGTTGAGTCTCATAAAAGGTTGAACCTGGATTCCTTTGATTCTTTGTACGATTTTTGTACCAGGAAACGATTCCTTGTAGGAATTTTGTACCAGGAAACCTGATAGGAAGTTTTAACCTATTTAAGTATCAAAAATCTTTTTGGATTTTGTAATGAGATTCCTTGTAGGATTTTTTCTATATTCCTTGTAGGATTTGTTCTATATTCCTTGTAGGATTTTGTAACTGGATTCCTTGTAGGTATTTAATCCAACTAGAAATGAAGAGTTTTGAAATATGCAAATGAGGTTTGATTTCCTGCTACTAGGATTCCTGGTAGGAAAAAAGTAGAAGGAATCCAGCAGGAAAATGGCCCGAAATATGTAAATGAGGACAAAATCCCTGCAAGGATTTTTTATCAAATATTCCTACAGGATTCCTGTTAATCTAATTAACATATTTCGCTCCATTTTCCTGCTGGTTTCCTTGTAGGATTTAGAGCGATATTCCTGTATGAATCCTGTTATATTACGCCTGGACTGTTTCGTACGGGTAATGTTCAACCAATCAACATGGCTTGAAGGAAACAGATAGAAGGTCACCCAATGAATATTTCTACAAAATTATTTGAAAATCTGCTGATCAACACTTTCGGAGAAGAAGATTTTTTGAGTTTTCACTATGGTCATATAAGGCAAAATAGCCCCGCCCTCTGCTGGCCATGTTTTTCGACCAATCAGCATGGCTTGAAGGAATCTGATAGAAGGTCACCCAATGAACATTTCTACAAAATTATTTGAAAATCGGCTTAACACTTTCGGAGAAGAAAGTTTTCACTATAGCTACATAAGGCAAATAGCCCTGCCCTCTGGCGGCCATGTTTTTCAACCAATCAACATTTCTTGAAGGAATCTAATAAAGGTTCACCCAAGGAACATTAATTTTCTACAAAATTATTTGAAAATTGGCCTGACACTTTCGGAGAAGAAGACTTTTTAAGTTTTCACTATTGCTTTCTTTTGGTTGCCATGGAAACCAGAATTTTGGATGGACCAAAAAAGAATTCTACAAAAAGTTGTTTTAAGTGATTGACCTCCGACCTCGGGTTTCCGAGCTAGTGCCGGAAGTTTTTAAAATATGCAAAGGCGAAAATCACCAAGGCGAATCCAAAGTCGCCTACCAGCTTGTTTTGATATAGGTGTTGTGTAAAGTTAGAGTTTGATGTTATTTACATAGTAACCAAGTTAATGTCGTATTGCAAGCAATACAAGAGTCCCCTACCGGACCATTGACCTCTAAGTGTGACCTTGACCTTTGAGGTACAAGCCTGCGTCTTGTGTGCCACATGTCAACTCATCATGGAGAACATGTGTGCCCAGTAACTTGGGAATCCTATGATGCATGGTTAAGATATAAGCTGTATAAGGTAGTCCTATAAAACAGTAATCATTTTGTCCTTTGACATCTAAGTGTGACCTTGACCTTTGAGGTACAGGCCTGGGTCTTGTGTGTGACATGCCACCTAATCATTGAACACGTTTACCTTGTAACTTGGGAATCCTATGATGCATGGTTGAGATGTGAGACAGATAAGGTACAGTCCTATCAAACAGTACTCATTGTGACCTTGACCTTTGAGGTACAGGCCTGGGTCTTGTTGGCGACACGCCACCTAAGCATGGTGAACATGATTGTGTGCTTTGTAACTTAGCAATCCTATGATGCATGGTTGAGATGCGACCAGACAAAGTACAGAACTCATGTTGACCTTTGACCTCTTAGTGGGTCCTTGACATTTGAGGTACAGGCCTGGGTTTTAGGCGTGACACGCCGCCTCATCATGGTGACAGTTTGTGCCAAGTTTCAAGGAAATCCTAAGATGGATGGTTAAAATGCGAGCCAGACAAGGTAGTCCTATCAAACAGTTCTCATTTTTACCTCTAAGTGTGACCTTCACATTTGAGGTACAGGCCTGGGTATTGTGCGGTACACGCCACCTCATCATGGTGAACGTTTGTGCCAAGTTTCTTTCAAATCCTATGATGCATGGTTAAGATTGCGAGCCGGACAAGGTTAGGTAGGACTGACAGACAGACGGACAGGACAGACAGACTCGACCAAACCTTAATTTATCCATACACTTTCATGTATTGTTTGCAAAATAAGACAATGTATGCCATCAATATTAACGTCAAGCATCTCATCATTACAAAAAACAGCCACTTCAACCTCAATATTCCAGAATTCAATGTTTATTTGTTCATCATCATCAAGTTCATGTTTAAGGAGCCCAAACGATGGATTCTTAAAGTACACATTGAAATGACATTATAAAATGATGCAATAGTATTTTCAGGGTTTTTCAAAAGCAGTTCAAACACTGGAATATTTTATGAAAACTGGTTGCTATAGAAACACCATTTTCATGCATGCATACCATATTCATTAACTAGCAAAAGTGTCATGCAAACTAAAACAATGTTTGCCATGAATATAATTCATAGCATGTTTCCATAAGGCACTGAAAACAGTCACATACATTATACATATATACAGCGCCTTTCCAACTACTATATTAGAGGCCGATCTTTGGCTACTTCACAATTTGAAAAAGCCATATTTGTTCACAATGTTGCAGAAAAAATTCACATAACAAACGAATGAAATGTACGTTTGCATTTGTGAATTTCCTTTTTATTCGGTAGATTAAACAATCGTAACTTTTCTGACACTCGCACCCTCAGTTTTATTTGATTGTTTCGTTTTTTGTCCGTATGCGTCATATGAGTCATTCGCTTTCATTAAAACCTCGATTCTGATTGGATAAAAAAAAAAATTACAGCCAATGATTTCGGCTTGTTTCAAAATTAACTACCTGGATCTTAAAATTCAAAACAAACCATGTCACATAATCGAAAGTACTGCGTCAAGCGTTTAAAAAAGGTTTCTGACACATCACAGAAAAGTTTGCTTGTTTTTTTTTTTTAAATCTGTAAATGGTCCGGCTTCTGTTATCAATACGAGACAACGTTGGACTTAAGCGACGCTGATGATTCGACAGAGCAAACCTTGTCTGAATCGACCGATAAAATTGAACCTGTTGATCATCCAATTTCTACCACAAATATTTCTTCGGATCTCGCGGGACTAAGTCAGAGACAATGGAAGTTTCAACCCCACCCTCTGACCAATTTCCAACATCAAACTGTTCTGATTTTAAAACTGAATGCACACAAATGGTTGAAAATAGTGAATATATTTAAAAGTTCTATTAGTTTTATGTATACACTAGTTTATTCAACTGTTCGGCCATAGGCCTTTCTTCATGTTATATTTTACAAAGATCACAATACTAGTATGTTATGTCCATCTTGAAAGATTAACCCTTTCCCTCATACACTATTCTGCAGCAGACGACTTTGAACATATTTTGTCAAAAAAATGGAAAATCTCTTTTATTGAATGACTAAAATTGGAAAACATTGTGGAAAAAGGAGAAATTGCTTGTTTTGAGCAATTTCTTCTTTTGTCACTAAGTTTTCAAACAGCCATCTGCTGCAGAGGAGTCAGAGAGCATCTATATGAGAGAAAGGGTTAAAAAAATGTTGAAAAATACAAAATATTCAAACTATGCTGATGTTTTTTTTTGTGAATGTTGACCACTAATTTAGTCTAGACCATGTATGATTAAAGCCCCTTATCCCTTTCCCACATACAGCAAATCTTCAGCAGACAACTTTGAAAATGTCTAATCAAAATAATGGAAAATTTCTATAATTGTAGGTATAATTACTGAAAAAAGGTTGAAAACATTGTGGCAAAAGGAGAAATTGCTCATCTCAATGTTTTCAAAAGTTGTCTGACGCAGACGCATCAAAATGCGTCTACTACGGTGGCATAGAGGTGACATGTGTGTGTTTTTATTTTTATTTTACTATCTCGTGCGCACGACTTAGTATCTCGTGCGCACAACTTAGTAACTCGCGCGCACGACATAGTAAAATAAAAATAAAAACATACACATGTCACCTCTGTGCCACAGTACGGTGGCATAGAGGTGACATGTGTATGTTTTTATTTATCTCGTGCGCACGACATACTAAGTCGTGCGCACGAGATAGTAACTCGTGCGCACGACTTAATTATCTTGTGCGCACAACATAGCATCTCGTGCGCACGAGTTACTAAGTCGTGCGCACGACTTACTATGTCGTGCGCAAAAGATAAATAAAAACATACACATGTCACCTCTGTGCCACCGTAGTCTACAGGTGGGAAACGGTTATTGACCAAAGTTCAGTTTTGCAGAATATATATTGCCATGTCCATTATATTTCATAACACAACATGTAATATTTTCTTCATCATTTTGCGATCTTGCGCATCTTTTTTTCTTCACAATTTTGCAATTTCGCACGTTGACTTTCACAAAACCAATAGGCTAGGGAGTCTTCACAAAATTGAGTGGAAAGGCGCTGACTATAAATAAGAATAAGGTTTTTGTTGTTGGGATAAGCCTTATGAGAAAGAAATACAATGGCAGTGTTACATTGTTTTCTACTAACAGGACTTCCCCTGGCACATTTTCTTCAATTATTTAACAAAACTGTGACCCTTTATGTGAGCTTTACAAATAAAACACTTGTAAGTTGTAAGGCATGTTAATTTCTTATACAACAAACTTACTCGCATTGCCAGGCGCAATTTGACTTCTGTGAAAGATCTATAATACAATATTTATATATTATCATTCAATATAAAAACAACAAGAGATGTTTTTCAAACATTATGCCCCCCTGAGCGCCATGTTGTCAGGAATATTTGGACAATTGAGTAAAAATGCCATTTGATTTGTCATTTCACATTGGATATCTATGAGTCAATTTTAAGATTATGAACAATGTTCATTCAAAGTTTGAGGATGGTAGGTACATTTCTTAATCACATTGTGATGATGACTGATATTTGCAGATATTATGTATCCTCCGGGTCCAGGCATTGTTGAGTTATCACTCGGACAAGCTTAAACATGAGGCCCATGAGGGCCTATGCTCTACTGGTATGGTTCTTTGGTCATTTTCAATCCAGAGCATGTATGTATGGTGAAGATCGTAGAGTAAATGGAGGCTCTATAGTGTGTTCACAGGCTGTATTATAGCAATTTTGACGATTTCAAGGGTCATAATCCAGTCTTGCATGGGCGGATCTGGCTGGTTTGCGAAAAGAACTGAGCTCTCATCATTATTTAAGTACCATCTAAGTTTGTTGAAGATCAGACAGTAAATGGAGCCTCTATTGTGGTCACAAGCTCTTTTATAGCAATTTTGACAATTTCAAGGGCACTAATCCAGTCTTGCATAGGCGGATCTGGCTGCTTTTCAAAAGAAACCGAGCTCTCATCAATATTTAACTACTATCTACGTTTGGTGTAGATCGGATAGTAAATGCAGGCTCTATTGTGTTCACAAGCTATATAATAGCAATTTTGATAATTTCAAGGGCCATAATCCAGTCTTGCATAGGCGGATCTGGCCGGTTTGCGAAACAACCGAGCTCTCATGATATCTAAAAATTGTATAAGTTTGATTGAGATCAGGGTTTTTTTTCTGAAAAAGGGGAAGGGGCCTGGGGCCTTTGAGAAGGGGAAAATTTTGCAGCGTTTTAGAAAAACAAGAGGGCCATGATGGCCCTTGAATCGCTCACCTGATTTTTTTTTTTCACTTGAGCTATATAAGCCCCGCCCCCTGACTTGGCTTGAAGGAATCTGATAGAGGGTCACCCTAGGAACATTTCTACAAAATTATTTGAAAATCGGCCTGAAACTTATGGAGGAGAAGATTTTTTAAGTTTTCACTATAGATAGCCATAAAAGGCAAAATAGCCCCGCCCCCTGGCGGCCATGTTTTTTGACCAATCAACATGGCTTGAAGGAATCTGATAGAAGATCACCCAAGGAACATTTCTACAAAATTATTTGAAAATCGGCCTGACACTTTTGGAGAAGAAGATTTTTTAAGTTTGCACTATAGCCATATAAGGCAAAATAGCCCCGACCCCCTGGCGGCCATGTTTTTCGACCAATCAACATGGCTTGAAGGAATCTGATAGAGGGTCACCCAAGGAACATTTCTACAAAATTATTTGAAAATCGGCCTGACACTTTCGGAGGAGAAGATTTTTTTAAGTTTTCACTATAGCCATATAAGGCAAAATAGCCCCACCCCCCCTGGTGGCCATGTTTTTCGACCAATCAACATGGCTTGAAGGAATCTGATAGAGGGTCATCCAAGGAACATTTCTACAAATTATTTAAAAATCTGCCAACCAGTTTGGGAGAAGAAGAATTTTGAAGATTTTTCGGTTTCGTTGCCATGGAAACCAGAATTTTGCATGGATCCCAAAAATTTGAAGGAATTCTGGTGAGGTCATTGAGAGGATGCTTTCTGTGAAGTTTCATCCAAATTGACCCACTGGTTACTGAGGAGAAGAAGTTGACGCACGACGGACGACGCACGACGGACGCCGGACAAAAGGCGATCACAATAACTCACCTTGAGCAAAGCTTAGGTGAGCTAAAAAGGGGAAAAATTGTAAATAGTATAATGTGCATGTTTAACTTTTATCATTACAAGGCCATCTCTCTATTTTTCATGTTCTTGAACTCCTCCACTAGATTCTCATAATCCAGTTCACTCAAACTTTACCACTGTCAAGGGTCGAATTTAGCAAGATTTTCAACTTGCATTTCGCAAGTGCTATTTTCTGTTACTTGCTAAATGAGAAAACAACTTTCATTTTTGAGAACTTATTAGAACTTTAATTTAAAGCAACACAATGTGAACTACAATTATGCAAAACACTGTTATGGTCAATCATGAATGTAATGTAAACATGGTCCAAAACATGCTGTGAAAAGAAGCTGCTGAGACTGTCAGATATACAGCATAATCTAGAAACTGTGTTTCAATTTCTTGCTCCATATGGCAAAGAATGGGGTCTTTTCTGTCTTAATCCAGACAACAACCATCTTATCACAGCAGGTTTTGGGTCATATTCTCTAATGGCAACATCAGCAACTTTAATTCTCATCACAAGATATCAAGTATTTCAGTACCAAGCCTACACCTCCAGTCATAATTTTATTCTGTTCATTGTGGAAAAAGCTCTCTCAGAATGCATTAACCAAATAACACACAGAACCAACCCCGAATGATACAGGTCCATGGTGTTCTGTTGAAGATTGCATCGATAAATGAGATTTAAGCTAATGTTCAAAAGTTAAATATGAAAAAAAAAAAAAAAAAAAAAATTTTTCTCGGAGGGGAATTTATATTTTAAGGGGGAAAAACTATGCTTAATTTCCAAGGGGAAGGGGCCGTTAAACGGCCCCTGTTATATAAGGTAAAAAAAACCTGCTGATACAATCAAAACTTTATCGCGTTCACAAGCTCTATTATAGCAATTCTGACAATTTCAAGGGCCTTAATCCAGTCTTGCATGGCCGGATCTGGCTGGTTTGCAAAAAGAACCAAGCTCTCATGGATACGTAACTACTGTGTAAGTTTGGTGAAGATCAAATAGTAAATGGAGCCTATATTTTGTTCACCGAGCACTCATGGATATCTAACTACTGTTTGATTGAGATACAACCAAAACTGAAGATTGTATCGCGTTCACAAGCAATTGTTAACGGATGCATGGACCACGGACACCACGCCACGGCATAAGCTCTTCTGGCCTTTGGCCATTAGAGCTAAAAACTATTCAAGATATGAAAATAAAAAAAATATTTTCTGGAAGTTTAAACATTCTTCTATTGCAGTAGATGAAAATATTTTAATATATTACAGGTTTTGATAATATGTTATCCGTATGAAAAATGTCAGTCTATTAAATTTTGGAAAAAAATAAAATAATTCAGAAATCCCAATATCTGTGTCTTTTAAACCAGTCATTGTTCAAAATACAAAGAAATTCCAGTTATTCATTATATCTCTAACCTTAGATGAAATGTTAAGCTTTCAGAATATGTATGTTTTGTTTATGTGCCAATTGTGACTTCAAAGCTTTATATGCTACAAAATGTGAAAATTTGGACAATTTTATTTCTATGTGTGATATTTTAACCAGATAACAGGTGTAGTTGCCTATCCCTCTTATCTACGTCCCTGGACAAGGTTAAAAAAGGTTTTTGTGTTCAAGGTCACTGTGACCTTGACCTTTGACCCAATGACCTCAAAATAAATAGGGTTCATTTACTTGTCAGGCCCAACCTCCAAGTCAAGTTTGAGGACCCTAGGTCCAGGCATTGTTGAGTTATCACTCGGACAAGCTTAACAAATGTTTTTGTGGTCAAGGTCAGAGACCTTGACCTTTGACCCAATGACTTCAAAATAAATAGAGTTCATCTACTGGTCAGGCCCAACCTCCAAGTCAAGTTTGAGTTATCACTCGGACAAGCTTTTGTCTACAGAAGGTCCGATGGACCGACATGTGCAAAGCAATATACACCTCTTCTTCGAAGGGGGCATAATAAAATTGATCGATTGATAAGGGTTTAACGCCGTTTTCAAAAAAAATTCAGTCATATAACGGCGACTGTACTGGCGAGGGGATAGAAAGAGAAGACCAATGGCTAATGCGTATCCCGATGACTTTTATTGATACGATTAACTGCAATAAACATAAAATGTCAATCAGTATATCTTATACTAAATCATAATCTTTCAGTATTTAAAACATACATACATGTTATTGTAGCAATGCACATATGAATATGAATGAAATACATGACCAACCGTCTTAAATTCGTCTAATAATCTTTTAAGCTCTTTTAAAGATAACAAATTGTGCTTTCCCATATTGGATTACACCTATCTAATTTGGGATCCCACGATTTGAAACAAGAATCAGAAACTGTTTATCAAACGTTTGACCTTAACCATTTCAACTTAAGATACAATCTCATTAAAATCATCTCCTATTAATGCTACGCATAGGATCTGAGGACAACCGATAGAGGGTCACGTTCAGACGACCTTTCCGCCAGCCAATCAGAACCTTGCTTTCACGTTTTTGAAAGTGAAAGTTAAAGTCTATATTTACCAAAAAAATCTATATTTAGCATGGGATCCCAATTTTCGCATAGTGATTTACACGTGTGTATAGTTCTCATGACGACCGCATCATGGCTACAAATGCGGAAATGAGGCAAAACACCGATACAGTCTTTCCCTGACCATACAGCATGTAAAAGTGTTCTTTGCTCTGGTTTTAAATGGTTTATTTTAAATTTGCTCAACTTTGTCAATGACGCCATTTTGAAGGTTAAACCAAATGTTTGTTGAAACGAGTCCTCTGATTAGTTCAAATAAAAATAGCTTGGTGGATCTAAAAATAGCGATATTGGAAATCCGATAAAACAAGAAGATGAATTCGAATAGATCGCCATCAGATCTTACATTTGGTCAGATCGTGTACTTTAGTCAGATTGTTCAAGATATTAGCAAGTTACAGTAACAACTGTCATAGATGACTAAGAACATTAATTAGTGATCATATTTCTACCATGTATCTAGCTCTAATGAGTAAGACTACAGTAGTGCACTGGATCCTAATATTTAATACATTCAATATCACACTATGAGACATGACACAGGGGAAGACAACTCCCCATAAACTCTAACAACACATAGCTTCCAAATTAAATGATCTACAGATCCAATTGGTATTAAATTGTGTCATGACTGCAATGACAGTACCCAATTTATCAGGGCCAGCCCTGGCTGAAAATAAGTTTCAGCCATTGCTTGAGCCAATTTACAAAAACTTGAGCCATCTTTGAGACGTTTTTTATCTTTTTTATTATCTCCATATCGATGGAACCCGCAATTGACAAATTCTTTGAATAAAACATTTATGGAGAAAATAGACAGTGAATGTGCAACTTAAGATTATCAAAGTAGACAAATTTGAAAGTATATTTTCTCTATTTCAAACTGTGTTTTCAAAAGGAGCTCTTCTGCAGATAAATGCATCTTTATGTGGGAAATACTTAATTTGTAACAATGTTTAGCTCTTCATTTGCAACATATGATTTCACTGCAGTCTGGCTCGCTTATTCTGCCAAGCAAAATTCTTTATTTCTTAGATCCTACGTAACTTTACATTTATTGATTCCTACAAGTGAAGTATGTTTGCTAGAAGTTATTGCATTATGTTTTCTTTTTTTGTTGTGAAAACCGAATCGACAAGACTATATTTTTTATCTAAAGTTTGAAAACGACAAACGTAATTAAGTAAAAGCTGAACAATGTATCCGGAAAATCATGTCCGCATATGTCTACTTTTTACGCTCAGGTTTTATTTTACCTTATATAGAACGGGCCGTTTAACGGCCCCTTCCCCTCAGAAAATAAGCATAGTTTTTCCCCTAAAAATATAAATTCCCCTCCGGATAAAAAAAAAAAATATATATATATTTTTTTTCATATTATCCTTTGAACATTAGCTTAAATCTCATTTATCTTTCCACAATGAACAGAATAAAATTTGACTTCAGGTGTAGGCTTGGTGCTGAAGTACTTGATATTTTGATGAGAATTAAAGTTGCTGATGTTGCCCTTAGAGAATATGACCCAAAAACTGCTGTGACAAGATGGTTGTTGTCTTGACTAAGACAGAAAAGACCCCATACTTTGCCATATGGAGCCAGAAATTGAAACACAGTTTCTAGACTATGCTGTATATCTGAGCGTCTCAGCATCTTCTTTTCACAGCATGTTTTGGACCATCATGATTGACCATAACAGTGTATTGCCTATTGTAGTTCATATTGTGTTGCTTAAAATTAAAGTTCTAATAAGTTGTTTTCTCATTAAGCATTAGTAACAATAAATAGCACTTGCAAAAAAATGCAAGTAGAAAATCTTGCTAATTTCGACCCTTGACAGTGGTATAGCCCTTTCCCCCATACGACAATTCTGCAGCAGACGACTTTGAACATATTTTGTCAAAACATAGAAAATCTCCATAATTGAATATATAACCTATGACAAAAAGTGGAAAACATTGTGGCAAAAGGAGAAATTGCACGTTTTGTGCAATTTCTTCTTTTGTCACTATGTTTTCAAAAAGCCGTCTGCTGCAGATGCGTCAGAAAGCGTCTATATTAGGGAAAGGGATAGTTTGAGCGAACTGTTTTAAGACAATCTAGTGGAGGAGTTTAAGAACATGAAAAATAGACAGATGGCCTTGTAATGATAAAAGTTAAACATGCACATTATACTAGATTACAATTTTTTCCCTTTTTTTTTCTAAAACACCGCGAAATTTTCCCCTTCTCAAAGGCCCCAGGCCCCTTCCCCTTTTTCAGAAAAAAAACCCTGAAGCTATTTTAATCTGAAGATATTTTGATTTTTAATGTTAATCAGACTATTAAATGGATAGGAGATTTTGAAGTGGATATAAACTTCCAACATCTAACCTCACTGTTTAGCGGTCGAAACAGCTCATTCAACTCTTTTTTAAAATCGACATTCATGAACCAAAATCGCAAAGTCTTGACACTGTGCTGATATCGCAACTTCTTGACACCGATTGGCTGTTTATAAATAGGTCACTTCATCGGCGATAAAGCCTTTTGTTTAAATTGCCACTTTCCTTAATTACTCTGTTTATGGCTCAAGTGGCGAACGACAGCGCGAGCCCTGATTTATACCCTCACAATTACATGTACTGTTAATGAAACAATGTAATTTTAGAATCCAGATTACTTCTGCACAACATGTTCTCAAAACGTATTAACGAACGGTGATGCATATGTATTTGCATACAAAGACTAATAATCTACTAAAACAACGTGTTTTCCAAATGACATAAGTATAGGTAAGGATGCAATAGTCAGAAATAACGGGAGAACGAAAACAAAAGTTAAAAACTTGCGTTACACTGGGCTCCGCCATTTTTGTTGACATATATTGCAGACTTTAAATGTTCATATATATCTCCGTAAATAACTATGCATCACTAACATCAAAATGCCTGCATAATATTTTTATGTTCTTTGATTTAGCTACTCACCAAATTTTGAATAACTCTTTCTAGTTTTTAGTACAGCTCTATAGATATATAACATTTTTTCTTGATCACATTTTAACGGCCACACCGTTTTTATCAAAGACTGGTTCTCCTTTCTAACCAAAACATTTGCACCGCTTCACGTTCACATTTCACTCTTTCGTCAGTATACCACACAACATACTTTCCAAGCAACTGGCTGCTTTTCCACATAGACTGTCCAACAGCCCATTGGTGAAAAACGAATGACGCATGTCACAGTGATTTTTGTGACCCCTGGATTGATAGCCCAAGTCGCTACCGACTGAGCTCGGTAAAAATAAGAAGATATAAATAATTTCATTCAATTTAACCATTATAAATCATATATTTGTTACTCTTCCATTCTTCATTTTGATCAATTCTCAGCATCATGTCATTGTATTAAAGTATATTTCTGGGAAGAGTTAATAGAAAGCAACAAAGGTAGACAAAGATAAGACTGCACCTATATACACGCAGACTTTTATATGTCTACAATAAGGTTTGATCTGATCAAGTACCTATAATAACCTAATACTTTAATTCCTAAAATATTCAAAATCTTTGGTAAAATATTAGAAATGTGTTGTTTGTGAGAGTAATAAAGGAGAAGGAAAATGTTCAATGAAGAGGTTAAAATGGATGTTTTTTACAACTTTTTAAAGGTTAGAACGTGTTGGCCGGATTTTAAGGTGTTATTTTATCGATAAGGCCGGGGCATACACATTCCCCAGGCATTTGTCTGGCTTTCGGTATAAATTGACCCAGTTTTATAATAATACCGATCTTTTGTATTTACAAAACAATTGACAGTTTCAACATCCAGAATTAAAAAATGGCGTACTAGCTTATTTTAGGACTATAAGGTTTAAAAGTTTAATAAATATATATATCTTTATCAACAAGAGGTTGTTTTTTAAATTTCCTTTTTGGATTGAAAAGTTTCAGGGCGCCATATTATTCTCAAACAACATTCAACTCGCTGAAATGTGATGCAGAGAACTACTGTACTTTAATTCAAACAAGTTTGTCTTTTCTTCTTCTAAACTAAATTAATGTTTAGTCTAATCGATATAAGCATTCAGCACTGGTGTGTTTTTTTATCATTGATTTTGAATTTGACATTTTCATCCCTAGTTTGTCTGTTTTATTTTCAGCTTACATAAACTGAGCAAAGTAGGCTATAGTCAACAAACTGAAACTCAATAACAATTAACTCTTCTCTCTCTCTTTAATCAACTTAAATTTAATTAATCAATCTAAGTAAAAAGAAGTGACAGTCACTTTTAAATGTTTAATCCCACTAGTACATCAAATGTATTAGGTCCGTGAAGTTAGGTTGACGAGTGACGAACTGTGACATTTTTTCTAAATACTTTATTTCTTTCTTTAAGATAATGTATCTGGACGTATTGAATGCAAATAATGCCCGATTTCATGTTCCATGGCGATCAAGCAATCAGAAGAGCTTCTTTAGGTTCGTCAACTGGTCAATAACTTTGACAAACTTTTTCTAAAAACTTTATTTCTGTCTTTTAGATAATGTATCTGGACGTATTGAATGCAAATTAGGCCCTATTTCAAATGTCATGGCCAACAGTCATTCAGAAGAGCTTTGTCAAGTTCGTCAACACGTCAATGTTGTTGGCAAATTGACGAAAAAAAGAAAATTTATAATTTTTTTTCATTTCTGTCTTTAAGATAATGTATCTCGGCGTATTGAATGCAAACTAGGCCCTATTTCATGTTTAATGACGATCAGTCAATCAGAAGAGCTTCTTCAATTTCGTCAACTCGTCAATTTAGTTGACGGAATTGAAGAACAAATTAATTTTCTAAAAATCTTTATTTCTGTTTTTTAGATAAATGTATCTGGAAGTATTGAATGCAAATTAGGCCCTATTTCAAATGTCATGGCCATCAGTCATTCAGAAGAGCTTTGTCAAGTTCATCAATTCGTCAAATCGTCAATTTAGTTGACGAAACTGACGAAAAAAATATGGTTTCTAAAACTTTCCCAGCAAACATGCATATATGGGTCCCATATGGGCTATTTCTGGGCAAGCCCATATGGGTATGCCCATATTGGACCCATATGGGACCTTTGTGGGCAAGCCCATGTGGGTTTGCCCATAAGGGTCCCAGATGGTTCCCATATTACAGCACCTTTAGGAAAAACGAATATTTATTTATTTAAAAAACATTTACCTTGAGCTAGTATGTGACTACCTTGATCTAAACTGCTATTATTTTATCTAAAAATAGTAATTCAACACATACGCGTATATTTTACAACCCATGTGGGACCCATACGGGTCCCATTTGGGCCTCCCGATAAACGTCAACACCCCTGAACAGGTGCGCGAAATTGATTTATTTTATTTTTAATATAGGTTTTAATTTTTATGAATTAAAATATATAATGTATCATTTAGACATAGTTATTATCAAGAATTTAATCATTGCATGATTAAAGATAAAATAAATTTCGAGCATGCGCAGACGTGAATTCCGCTGTCATAATATTCAAATGTTTCTTTGTTTACATCTGGGCCACTAATACGTTTAGTGGTCCCGGTTTACATTTAAGTTGAATTTTGATTTATTTCTTATTCTGATTATATGCATGCCTTTATATGAACCATACAGGAGATTACTTAATAAAGTTTAGTGTCAAAGCATAGAGTGTTTTGTTTTCTTTGCAGGATGATATTATAATATAGTCGTTTGCGCCATAATACAGTATCTCTTTGTTCCAGGAAAAAGAAAGAGTTGAAACATAAACAAATATTAAAATAGAAGTACAAGAATCATGCACCTGCTGTTACATTCCAGCTTAAAGAATTTCGCATGTTTGTTTCTGATGTTTCTGACAAGTGGTTGTTTATTAAAAGTCCAGCAAACTTAAAATTGAAATAAATGCAAATGGATCTAGCCAAGAAATGCAAAATCTGCCCAAAATGGAAGTATCTGGGATGCCCATGAGGGACCCATATTGAGTACAAGGGCTGCCCATGTGGGACCCATATTGCATGTTTATGGGGCAGCCCATATGGGACCCATGTGGAACCCGGTTGCACTCCCCACCTGGGTCCCATATGGGCAGCCGATATGGGACCCATGTAGGTGCCCATAAGGGACCCATATGGGTCCCATATAGATTGCTAGCTGGGTTATTTCTTTCCTTTATAATTATAATGTATCTGGACGTATTATGCAAATTAGGTCCTTTTTCAATGTTTCATGGCGATCAGTCAATCAGAAGAGCTTCGTCGAGTTCGTCAATTTGTGAACTGTGTTGACTACCCTTCTCTAAAAATAATACACTTTTTACCAAAATGCGCTTAAAATGCGCTTAAAATGCATTAAAAAGCGTATTTTTACTGCACTTGTTGTAAAAAGCAAATTTTTTCTGCATCTTTTCCAAATTAAGTGCATTTTAAGCGCATTTTTTCTGCATAAGTGTATTTTAAGCGCGTCTTTTTCAATTGAACTGCATTTTAACTGTATTTTTTCTGAATAGAAGTGTATTATTTTGCCAATAAGCGAATCTTTTTCACTGAAGTGAATTTTTTATGAAGAAGAGTGCGTTAAAAGTGAATCTTTTGTTAAAAAGCGTATCTTTTCATTTTCTGAATATAACCAAGTGCATTTTAAGCGTATCTTTTTGTAAAGAAGAGAATCTTTTATTTATTTTTATTTTTTTGTAATCAATAAGTGCATTTTAAGTGTATCTTTTTGTAAAGAAGCGAATCTTTTATTTTTATTTTTTTGTGTTAATACTCATTATCAATAAGTGCATTTTAAGCGTGTCTTTTTGTAAAGAAGCGAATCTTATCTCAAAAGATTTTTTTTTTAAAGTTAAAGAAGCCATAATTTCCTTTTTTTCTCTTTAAAATTCTACCGTATAAATTATATGACCTTTGATTTATTCACCATTAAATATTTGTTTTATTGTTTTAAACAACCCTGCCAGAGTCCCCATATAATCATATTCTGAATCAGAGACCTTTCTGAACGGGGCAGTTAATTAATTTCTAGAAACACTGGCCACAGGCTAACTGATGAGGAATTGTAAAGTGGAACTCCATCAGTGTTCATGGTGAGAGTAATGTGTCCGATTCCAATATCCTTGCCTCTTTGTAGCACCTCCATGACCTGCGAACCAACAGACGTGGATGCAAAGTAGCACTTTCGTCTTTTTAAATGTTGAAAGTGTTCAGGCCCAGAATATACTTTATAAAGAAAATTGAATTCTGTTTTTATTGATGCATGAATCATAACAATCTTTTCAGGAATAAATTGACAATCGTAGTTCGAAGTTTGATTTACAGGTATTTTCCGATCCAGCTGTAGAGTCGCATTTCAACAGATGGGTCAGTTTAAAAACAAATGCGATCACATGATTGATTTGCATATTAATGAGATCACGTGATCCAATCAGGTCAAATGTAACTTCCTGTTGATTTTTTAATCATTTTCCAGTCGCGATTATTTATGAAAATATCGACACGTAAAGTTAAGAGCATGGCGTTCCGCATCTGGTAAGTATTTATTTACGATTCAATACATTTGAAAACTTTAAATCAATAACTTTAATTTGATGTAAGAATAAACAAAATCCGTCCACAAACAACGATAGCATGCAAATTTTAAGTTCAAAGGTCACGCTTTTCGAGCATAACGCAGAGGTCAATATACGACGCCATTTTGTCAATATTACCTCGCTTTAGAAAACACATTAGAAACCCCGAAATCAGCGCTAATACACAGTCTTGATTAATATTTTGATGAATAATCAGATAATTAATATGATTTTATGAAATAGACCCATTAATATTTGTTTTTCAAACACTATACAGTACTTAAATTCGTTAAACCCTAAACAAAGGGTCACGATTATGTACATTTTCATAATAAGAAAACAATAACATTGGTGAAAATGTTCGCTTACGTGCGAGTTTCTAAACAGTTTTAGAAATGAAACACATATACACTTGTCATTGCATTGCACACTTATTTAGATGCTAGTTATTATTTAAAACGAAGCCAAATTTTTTATTTTGAAATTGCCAACTGGAATTGATTTCGGACAGTCACATTTTCGGATAAGGCAAATGTAGCAATGTTGTTGTCATCATACATTTTCGTGATGGACGTGACACGTTATAAATATTATGTGTATTTTCAATGATTTGGCATTATATTAATTAATAAGATGAACCCTTCCCACATGCAAATATATCTACCACAGAACTGATTTTTTGAAAACATTGTGGAAAAGGAGGCTTTTTTCAAAACTTATTCAATAACAATATTTTCTCTTATATTAGAGATTTTTTAATCATTTGACATGATATAAAATTATAATCTTGCCCACATGTAGACACATTTGCAACCGATTTTTTAAGACATTGTGGAAAAAGAGGATCTTTCTTCAAACTTAATAACTTACTGCAACATCTGCAGCAGATTTAATTTAAAACATTGTGACAAAGGGGGATTTTTTCTGCAAACCTTATTCAATTATAACACTCCTCAATGAAGAGATTTTCCTTAATTTGACCAAAATGTTTTCAAAGTCACTGATGCAGATCTGTCACATGTTGCAATGGGTTTATTCTTAATCAGCTATAGTTGCTATAGTAATGTATAACCTGTACTGAATTCTTGGAATGAAAATCAAAGACACATTTACTTTTTCATTTATTTTCATAATTTGATGAATCATGTACATATTTCAGACTTATGACTTGATGAATGGTTTATAATGGTATCCAGCCAACACGAGATATGATCACCCCTGAATAACCCCAGTCCGTCCTGTAAAGATGTTCAATCCCAAAAGAATGCATCAAGAATGACGCGAAGATGAAAGATGATGGTGTTATAATTTCAAACATTGAAGCATTGAATGATGATGCCATTAGGTCAAATTTGAAAGATGACAGAGGAATTTTTTCTAATGATCTTATGCTGTGTGTTATTGATTTATTTGGACTTGAGGTAGCAGTTGATAAGATCCCATCAGCCATACAGTTTGTAGCGAAACACCAGCTATTCCAATGTGAAATTCATAAATCTGATCTTTCAACTTCTTCATCGGTTTAAAATATTGTTGATGAGGGCCACTTCTTAGTCAAGAGCTACATAGCAGACAGAATCCAAACTTCTGAATATTTGGGATTAAGCAGGGACGGCACCTCGGCAGAAAAAAAAGATTTTGGACACTTAATTCCCTTATCCTGGACACCGGTAAAATTGTCAGCCTCGGTTTTAAGAGAGTGGCATCAGAGACTGCTAAAAAATTAATGATGTGACCAAAGCGCACTTTGAAGAACTGGCAAAAGTTAAACAAAAAGAATGTAAGGGCTACTGGTTTTGTAGCAGTCTCTTCAAAAATTAGCATTTACCATGAGTGACAGAGCTGCCAATGAAAAATGTGCTGACAAGTTTTTCCAGGGATATATATAAATAATGTAATAATGAAATGAAGCATTGTTGACTCTTTTTTCATATGAATATAAGATTTTAAATAAAATATCTATTTGTTTCATTATTTTATTTATGTCCTGTTTTGCATGGACAGATGTATAGAAAAAGTACTGGGCTTTTTCCTTTTTAGTGATTTTTACTGCATTTCAGCGATTTTTCCTGCATTTTAAGCGCATTTTTCCTGCGTTTAAAGTGTACTTTTCTGGCTTAAAATGAAAAAAAAAAATGCGCTTAGGATGCAGTTAAAATACGCTAGAAGTGAATTAATTCGCTTGAAGTGCGTTTAAAGCGTATTTTTCTTCTTAAAAAAATTCACTTTCAACACAGTTAAAGTACACTTAAAATACGCTTACCGGTAAGTGAATTAATTCGCTTGAAGTGCGTTTAAAGCGTATTTTTCTTCTTAAAAAAATTCACTTTCAACACAGGTAAAGTACACTTAAAATACGCTCAAGTGAATTAATTCGCTTGAAGTGTGTTTTAAGTGTATTTTTCATCTTCAAAAAATTCGCTTTTAACACAGTTAAAGTACACTTAAAATACGCTTAAGTGAATTAATTCACGTGGAGTGCATTTTAAGTGTATTTTTCCCAAATAAATGCGCTTTTAATACAGTTAAAATACACTCAAGTGAATTAATACGCTTTTTTGCAGGAAAAATACACTTAAATGCGCATTTTTTGTTAATTTAATTCACTTTTAATGCATTCGGTAAGAAAAAATACGCTTAAAATACGGTGCCAATACCGCAGCGTTTAATGCAGATTAAATACGCATTTAATGCGCATTTTACACACTTATTTGAGAAGGGTAATTGACGAAAACAATATTTTTCTAAAAACTTTATTTCTGTCTTTCAGATAATGTATCTAGACTTATTAGAGAGGTTTTGATTTCAAACTTGTACGGGTACGGGTACTTGTACTTGTAGCTACACGTACACGTACACCTTTCTGCATTAGAGAGGTTACGATTTCAAACTTGTACGGGTACTTGTACTTGTAGCTACACGTACACGTTTCTGCATTAGAGAGGTTTTGATTTCAAACTTGTACAGGTACTTGTAGCTACACGTACACGTTTCTGCATTAGAGAGGTTTCGATTTCAAACTTGTACGGGTACGGGTACTTGTACTTGTAGCTACACGTACACGTTTCTGCATTAGAGAGGTTTCGATTTCAAACTTGTACAGGTACTTGTACTTGTAGCTACACGTACACGTTTCTGCATTAGAGAGGTTTCGATTTCAAACTTGTACGGGTACTTGTATTAAGTCTTAACCCTTTACCTGTTCAGTATTCATGAAAAATATCCGCCTACTATGAATATATAATCAGATCTAGATATGTAATACATAAAATAGGGTATTTTACTATTGTAGCCTGTAGTGTCAAGTCTTCCCTACATTATTCTATTGAGCAAACAGAGTAGACCCAGCTTAGGCAGCTCCTATAGGACCTGCGCGGATCCAGCAATTTTTCTCAGGGCGGGGGGACAACAATTTCGACCGCGCATTTAGGAGCTGCCTGATCTGGGTCTACTCTGCAAAGGCGTGAAATGTACTATCAGGTAAAGGGTTAAGACTGTATGGCACCGACTAAACCGCGTACCTGTTTCGAAGCTGATCATGCATCAATCTCTACATTTGTTTATTTTAAAGAAAAGACGAAGGTCGTCAATGCGACATGTAGGAAACACGCTATAAATTTTATAGATTCGGTTAGCTGATTTGTATTGTAAAGAGCTAAAGGCTCACATTGTCCAAAACAGTAGGCTAAAAGCCCTTCTGTTTGCTTCATCTGCATAGAGCTAAAAGCTCACTTTAAGTCAGTTCCAATGTAGTGTTCATAGACATCTAAAAGATCGTCCACACATCAACTCCTTTATGGCAGAGAATCTAAAAGATCTCTCTGTACTGATTTATTGTTACTAAAGTAACTTGCGGCATTCTCTATTATGCTTCCCGCGATTTATTTCCACTGAACCTGGTTTACTGTCCCCTGCATCTGCTCCGTTTTTGTACCCCTTAGGCAGATCCGCAGGTTGAATACCAGCTATGTAATCTGAACACGGACTTAAAGGATCTTGAATCCTTGACAGTGCCTCCGCATTACCGTGTTTAGCACCTGCTCGATGCGTTGCCTCCACCAATCGAGCGAGCTGGTCCTAGGATTCTTTAAACCCCAACAACCAGGTGAAACTGGAGTGGTCTGTCCTTACCATATGATTTTACACAACATAAATTGTTGAATAAAGGTAACGATGGCAAGTAGCTTTTTGCGGGTGGTGCAGAAATTCTTCTGCTCTGGAATTAAGGAGAAACTACTAAAAGCAATAACCCTTTCTTACCCATCCTGCACTTGAATAACTTCTGCACCTACATCTACTTGTGAAGCGTCTTAAACCGAAATAATGAAGCTTTTGCTGCTTCACTTTTCCCCATTTGAAGGGATTATTCTCGGTCATTTTGAACAGCCGCTGTACCATGCCTTCCTGCTCTGGCTGACTAAAACTCTAGCCAAAGGCCAGATCTTAATCTTCTGTTGGCCTAAAAGCCATCTCATAACTTGGATCCTCGGATAGAATTGCTACTTCTTCATGTGCACTGACAACGTACAACTGAGTTAGCGAAACTCTAGCAATTACAGGTTTTCTATAACCATTTTCCCCGACCTTCAAATTGATGAAAGAAAATCCCGCACATACAAAATGAACCTGAATTGTTTCTAAGTTTTCAGATTCATAAAAGGACTGTTCCTGTAAGCAAATGTGTGCTGTTCGAAGACTAAAAGCCTGTACAACAGAGTCATGCTTTTCTCCAGTATAAACACTAAAGGTGTTCCAACTTATTTTGTGATGCCGAAAGACTAAAAGCCTTTTGGGCAGGGTTATGACTTTCTACAGCACTGACACTAAAAGTGTTCAGCTGCATTTGAACACTACTGCTTGTTGTTTCCTAACTACGTGACTTCTAATCTAAGTCTTTAACTGCTGCCCCCTGGTTTTCTTTCTTTCTCAACCAATCAGCATATTTTCTGCAATCCCGTTTAAAATGTCCTTTGCTCTTGCAAAAGAAGCATTCCACTCCGTATCTAGCTTTTACCGGACTCTTTTCACCATCAAAGCACTTGGAATTCATGACATCTTCAACCATCTTCTTGACATCTTCAAGTGTAATTTGGTTGACAGATATGTCATTACTGGTGCGGCGACCAGAAGTTGTTTGACCATACACAGCCTGTGATATGTATTGATGGTGTTTCACTGCATTCAGGGCTTCTTGGATATTGCGGGGATGCTCAAAACAAGCATGCTTTGCCGCATTTTTATCCACACAGCCCTGACAAAATTTAGAAACAGCCTCTTGCACTCTATGACTTTCCGGGAGATCTCTATAGGCTGATGTAGCCAATGTCATAACCCGGTCCGCCCAGTCTTCCAGAGACTCTTCCGCTTTTTGCATTGCCTGCTGAAAGTTGACCCTAGCCATTTCTGTCAACTCACTGGAGCCGTATCTCATTTCAAGTTTCCGCATTATATTTTTGAAGGAACAACGCTCACCCATTTTAGTTGAAATCATGAAAAAATCAAGAGCTTTTCCTTCAAGGCTCCATGTCAGATAGTCCTGGCACTCCTGCTCACCCCAATTCAAAACAGACATGTAACTCTCAAAAATTCGCTTAAATGAAATCCAGCTAGTTTTTCCGTTATATCGGAGATTCTTTGGCAATCTCCTTGGATCTCAGTGTCTTTCATTGGAGTGATATCTAAAAGACACATCACGCTTCGTTGAAGAACGACTACTCTTTCTTTGACAATTTTGGTAGTGTTTTGAATGTTTGTAGGGTGAACATGACTCAGAACTCGACCGTGATCTTGATGAGTTTG
The DNA here is from genome assembly GCA_031761405.1 of Serripes groenlandicus. Lineage (NCBI taxonomy): Eukaryota > Metazoa > Mollusca > Bivalvia > Cardiida > Cardiidae > Serripes > Serripes groenlandicus. Next base: position 76,377,413 of record JASEVX010000008.1, on the reverse strand, counting down.
GGTATCCCTTTCTATGTGTAAACACCTTTTCAGATGGAATATTAGTCCGAGTTGATCTCGAACTTGAAACATGAGATAGAACCGGGCTCACATGAACACATGCATCAGACTGTTGATTAACCAACCTTTCACCAGCATGACCCAAGTCCTGTCTAAAAGACTGTTGACCTGCGGCCATTTCATTTTCAGAGTTGAATCTAAAAGACTCCCTGATTGCAAGCTGTATTTGCTGCTGTTCTTCTAACATGAGTTGCAATAAATTAATTTGATGTTGCGTGTTTTGTTGCAACTGTTCTAAATATGCTAAGTCATGTTGAAAAGTGGCAGGCTTAGATTTAACTATCTTGGGGGTTTCCATTTCTGGTCTTATTAATTTAGGCCTTTCATTTTGCCTCTGTGCTTTTGGTGCTTTGACTTTAGGGATACTGCCTGATACATGCATACTTAATGGATGATAAGAAGGCGTTGTAGCCAATTTGGAAATTATACTTCCTAAATCGGACTCTTTTGGTTCACTGTATGACAGTAAACGCTGAATTGACTTCTTCGTATCTGCAATTTCAGCCTCTAAATAAACCATAGAAGCGTCCATTGAAGAACTGGTATATCCTTGACTTAGAGGAGTCATACATGCCGCACCTTTAGACTTTGGCACACTAAAGTCCAACATATGGACTCCAGGTATTGTTTTTCTAGATTTTGTTATGTGGCGAGCTAGAATTGGGCCCCCTGACTTTTCCCTATAGTCTCTTTCAACCTGCCCTACGTCACGCCTAAAAGACTGGTGACCTGTGGACATTGGGTTTTCAAGTTTGGGTCTAAAAGACGACAAACCTTTCATCGCACTATCTCTGATTACAAGCTGAACTTGCTTCTGCTCCTGTAGCATGAGTTGCAAATCATTTATTTGCTGTTGTGTTTTTTGCTGCAACTCTTTTAAATAACCCAACTCAGGGTTGACAATAGCCTGCTCGGAATTTTGATTGGGGGTTGGCATTTTAGATTTAATGAAAGTAGGTGTTCTTTGTTTATGTTCCATTGGTTCTTTGAACTTAGGTTTGCTTTTCGGCAGACTAGGTGTTTGTGGTAATTGAGAAATCAGAATTTCGAAATCAGAGGATTTGGGTTCACTGTAGGACAGCAACCTCTGTATCGTTTTCGTTGCTTCATCAATTTCAGCTTCTAAATTCATTGAAAAGTCCTTCATTGAAGAACCAGGTGACAAAAGACCTGGAGGACTCCTACCAATAGGAGTTTTAGAAGGCACACTAAAGTCCAACATGAACCAGACATTATCTGGTACCTCCCCCATAAGCATCAGTGAAAATGCCTGTTTGGTCACTTGACCATACTTTTCCCGGTGCTTAATGATTGCAATGGCCTTTTTCAAGCCTATTCCTGGGATTAGATGGAGTTCTTCCTCCGATGCAGAATTAATGTTGATATTAGCCATAGCTTTGAAAGGAAATACTCAAAAAAGTTCTTTGTATACAAAATACGAAAATGCAAATCCCGTTGTAAAGTAATGCGCTTAAAAAGCAGCCTTAATACTACCTGTTCTGAAAAGTACAAAGTGCTTAAAAAGCAAACCTTATACTTTGAAAGTTGTCCTGAAAAGTAAACTGTGCTTAAAAAGCAGACTTCATACTTTGAAACTTGTTCTGAAAAGTAAACAGTGCTTAAAAAGCAGACTCAATACTTTGACATATCTTTAAATACTCTGGAAATTCTTTATTAGACCTGACAGAGTACTCCTGGCATGAGAAAAAAAAAATATTTTTCAACTCATGGAAATCTTAAATTAAATACTAAAAGTATTTTTCCTGTGGATGATTGCTGACTTAAATCAAACCAAATGTTTTCTTTAATGACCTTTAACCACACTGTAATTCACGAGACTACTTTTTGCATTCTGGGTCCAAGTTGAAAAACTGACGCAGGCCCGCGAAAATCGATGACACTACGGAACAGAGACTCAAAACTGCAAAACTAACTAGCCAAATTATCCTCGTCGCCAATGAAGTGATCCGTATAGGTCTTACGTGAATTGATGAACCTCACCAGGGTGCTATACCTGTATAATTCTGTGGTATGGTTGTTTCTTCTTCGCTTCTAGTGATTATCGGCTTTCACGTCTATCTCTAGGCCAGCTGGAAGTCAGAATGATTCCCCGAATGGACTGGTTCCCCATATTAACTATTCGCGCCACTATGGGTTCGAGGTTTGTGTAGACGTCACAACGCGTCACAACAGTTATCACTGTCAAAGAATTTCTCATTCATAAATGAATCATTCAGCTTATACATTCATTAAAACATGTAGAAAATGATATATTTCAGTAATAAATCGTGTTCAAAGTTACAAGTATTTTACTTACGTGTAAACCGGCACTCACAAGTAAATGACGTGTAGTGGTATCGATAAAGCATCAGAAAGTAGTGACGTCATAGTGACGTTTTACACAAATATCGCCCCCACTCGTACGCGTACCTGTACAAGTTTCAAATTGAAACCTCCCTAATGAATGCAAATTAGGCCCTATTTCAAATTTCATGGCGATCAGTCATTCAGAAGAGCTTCGTGAAGTTCGTCAATTCGTCAACTCATCTATTTTGTTGACGAATTGACGAAAAAAAATGAATCTAAAAACTTTATTTCTGTCTTTTAGGTGATGTATATATATATGGACGTATTGAATGCAAATTAGGGCTTATTTCAAATTGCAGGGCCATCAGTCATTCAGAAGTGTTCGTCAATTTCGTCAGTTCGTCAATTTTGTTGCAAATTCATGTTTTGCAAATTCGGCTTCTTGTTTCATGTTTCATGGCGTTCATGCAATCAGAAGAGTCAAGTTCGTCATCTCGTCAATTTTGTTGACGAATTGACGAAAAAAATATTTTTCTAAAAACTTTATTTCCGTCTTTTAAATAATGTATCTGGATGCAAATTAGGTTCCATTTCAAATTTCATGGCGATCAGTCAAGTTCGTCTATTTTGTTGACGAATTAACGAAAAAAATATGATTGTGTTTTCTGAGTCTTATGATTAAAACTAACCCTTGTGATGAAGAATATAGTAGAAACTGGAGAGACAATCCCAATTGTTTATTATATTTTGGAATGCTCCTTTCTTTATATTGTTAGTACAATATAAATAAGACCAGTTATCAGAATAGCTATATACCTCAGCGAGCTTAATCCATGCCGCAACAACTTTGCTTGCTGATTGTATTGCAACCAAATTACTCTTAAGTAGTGGTAACAAGTTGAAATTTATATTTGTTCAAATGAAGGGGTTCTCTTTGCCAAACTTCACGGCTTTGTACATCTTGGTAACAGCAAAAGGACGGGACTTTATATATTCTCTTTACTAGCAGTTAACAACATTTGATATGTCAACCTTATTACAATGGGTTCACTAATGAAAACAATACCAATTTCGTCTACACTGTACGGAAGTGATCTATATGTCATTCTATGTCTTCTATAGATATACTTTGGTGATTATGTGGCAAACAATCACAGCATTTACACGTACATATATGGTATTTAGTCTGCTAGGTCGGTACAACATACAATGTGAAATTGACAAACGCAAAACAAATTTCCTTCAAAGACTGTGTAAAATGCCTACGAATTGTCCCACTAACCAGATTTTCACTTATCTTCTAAATTGGTTTAAAATAATTCAATGTACACGACAAAAATGTTTTATTTTCGATACTTTTAATTTATTGCAAACATATGGTTTAACTGCATACATTATAATTGTATGTGCACTCGTATCTAACTACTGGCACATTCCCTGAGAAAAAAGTTCTCAGAAAAGGAAAGTGTTTAGGGTCGTTGAACGGAAGTTTGAATGCGAGCTTCAGGAAAGAATGAACCTCCACCATGGCTTCGACCGTTATGTTTCTGTTCACAAAAACAGCCTTCCATTTTTTGATATTTGCCAAAACGCGCAGAACTATGCATCATGCATAAAGTACTATACAATTATTAGTTATTAACAAACACTTAAGGGAAACTGTCAGTAATTGTATGTGATGCCAAAATATTAATACAAATATCCAGGGACACTTAATATCCGAATGTGCTCTTTTCTCAATTGAACGGAATTTATATTTTGAAACATAAGTCTTTACTGTACTTATGATAGCTATAAACGTTGTTAAACTTCAGGGCTTCGCTCAACAGTATGAGTGTTTATGTGATAATTTCATACGTGGACGCGCACCAGAATACATTTCTTAATACAGAGAGCCATCAACTAGAACCTGTATATGTATTCAACTGAAGAAGAATGTGCTGTGATATTTGTCAACGTATATTTTTGTGCGTTTTATACGTTGACAAACATTAAGGCTCATTTACATATAAAATTTGCATTTGGGGACTGTCCACCAGTACGTGTGTACTTTAGGTAATTGCATGCGTGGACGCGCCACATAATACACTTCCCACATGCAGAAAGCTATTAGCAAGAACCTGTGTATGAAGAGATTCAACTAAAGAAGAATATGCTGTGATGTTTGTCAACGTATATTTCGATGTGTTTTGTTTTACTTAAAAAACATCAGGGCTCATTTTCATGCATGGTTTGCTTTACGGATCTGTTCACCACTTCGTGTGTATGTGATAATTCCATACGTGAGTGCGCCTCAAAATAATTTTACCAATTCAGAATGTCGTCAACTAAAACCTGTATATGTCGAAGTCCAAAATAAGGACCGATTTTCATATAATATATTCATTTATCTTCCGTTCACCAGTATGAGTGTATATATGATAAGTTCATGCGTGGACTAGCCCCAGAATATATTTACCTCATACAGAAAACCATCAACTAAAACCTAGGTATTTATCTATTCAACTGAACAAGTATGTGCTGTGATGTTTGTCAACATTTATTTTGGTGCGTTTTATACGTTGACAAACATCAGGGCTCATTGTATGTTGTCCATATCGTGAAATTCAAAATTACAACCAATTGACAAACTTCATGAAGCCCTTTTGAATGACTGATGGCCAGGAGAATTGAAATAGGGTCTTATTTGCATTAAGTACGTTCAGATGCAGTATCTAAAACACAGAAATCAATTTTTTTTTTTTTTTTTTTTTTTTCGTCAATTCGTCAACAAAATTGACGATTTGACAAACTTGATGTAGCTCTTCTGAATGACTGATTGCAATGAAAGTTGAAAAAGGGCCTAATTTGTATTCAATACGTCCTGATACATTATCTTAAAGACAGAAATAAAGTTTTTAGAAAAATACTTTTTCGTCAATTCGTCATCAAAATTTACGTGTTGATGATTTGACGAACTTGACAAAGCTCTTCTGAATGACTGATGGTGATGAAATTTGAAATATGGTCTAACGTGCATTCAATACGTCCAGATACATTATCTAACAGACAGAAATAAAGTTTTTAGAAAATAATGTTTTCGTCAATTAGGAAATATTGTTAACAATCTGGGGGCTGCATTTTTAACTTGAGCATGTTGAAACTTTATCAGAATGTTTTTCTTGATGAGATGTAGGCTAAGTTTGAATATTGGTCATGTTTGTTAAAAAACCTAGGTCACTAGGCCAACTTGAAGGAAAACATTGTTAACACTCTGGAGGCCGCACTGTTAGCTTCAGCAGCTTGAATGTTCGTCTGAATGATATATAGGTCAAGTACGAATATGGGTCATATTGGGTCAGAAATTAGGTCACTACGCAAAATTGAAGCGCATATTTACTTTGAGCAAGTTGAAACTTTGTCAGAATGTTTGTCTTGATGAAATCTAGTCCATGTTCGAATATGGGTCGTATCAGGTAAAAAGAATAGGTCAATAGGCCAAATGACGGACAATCTTGTTAACACTCTGGAGTCTTTGTCAGAATGATTGTCTTGATGTGTTTTGTATTAAAAATCACATTGCGTAATTCAGGTGAGCGATCTATGGCCATCATGGCCCTCTTAATTGCTATTTTCTTCATGTGCAACGAAACATTGCGGCTTCTTTGATACTTTGCGTCAAACAGTCGTATTGATATCATATGATCTCACTTAACAATTTCTCTGACGACTTGTAATGAAAACATTGTAGAAAATGACACATTGTCGAGAAACCTCATTTGCTGTGAGTTCGCTTTCAGACCATCCCGAGCAAATCCCCGGTAGATCAGTCGGTAGCGACACGGGTTGTGAGGTCGAACCCCAGCTCGGCGAACATTCATTTCGATTTTTGACAAAAGTCACTGTGACAAGCTTCATTCGTCTTCCACCAATGGGCTTACAGTCTATGTGGAAAAGCAGCCAGTTGTTTGGCAAGAGTGTTGTGTGGAGTGGAGTACTGGTGTGAGAAAGCCAGGAAACACATGAGTAGGTGAACTTGATGCCGTGATATGACTTAAATATTGTTGAAATGGCGTTTACAAAAACACACACACACACACACACACACACACACACACGATCAGATCACACACACACACACACACACACACACACACACACGATCAGATCATCCCGCAGTTTTGGTAAGACGGTCCTTGCGATACTTCAGGAAAATCAACTAAAGCGTTCTTACGACAATTTTAAATAAACATATATTTGCGCATAATTGCAATTTAATCCAAATGTGTAGTTTTGTCAGAAAGTTTTAGAAACTTGTCAAACAATACACAGCAAGATCAAAGTGTTTTGATGTTCAAACTGTGTGTTTTTCATTGAGTATTGTTTATTTACACATATTTCACAATAATTAACAAGTTTATAATGTCAACTTTCACTTAAGCGCTTATTATTATATAATAATATTCTCAATTCCTTATCATACAAGGACAAATGAAAATATACTTTGCCGTATAAATATCACTTGCAAACTTCCATACATGTAAAACACATTGCAAAATGTATTCATTAAATGCTTTACCCTGCTTCCATCAATTTGTCTTAGGTTTTCTGGGTAATTTGCTTGTATTTCTGGTCCATTTATCCTGACACCAGTGAGTCGATCGAAATGCTAACTCAACAACCGTGAGCACCAGGGGAAGCAAGGAGGCAAAGCTATTACTACCATTTTTAAGTCTTAAGTATGACCCGGTAGGTGATCGAATCCGCGACCTCCCGAAACTGAGGCAGTTTTCACTAAATGCTGTTTATAATTGATCAGATTAGTTCTTTAAATGATAATCAAGAATATTATGAACTCATGACTATTTCTTTTATATTTCATCAATGACAGTTAAATTTAGTAATTTGCAATAACTATACAGTCGTAAACCTTCCATTTTATGAACTTATGACTATTTCTTTTACATTTCATCTTGACAGTTAAATTTAGTAATTTGCAATAACTATACAGTCGTAAACCTTCCATTTTGAAACATAATTTAACAAGGTCTAGCAAGAAAGTCAAATTTCAAACGAAAATAAAAATATCAGTATAATTCCAATCTCCGCCAGATTGAATGCTGAAAAGGCAGAAGCTCTTATCATAAAGCATAAACCATTTCCCACAAGTCTGCAGCAGACGACTCTGAAAATATTTTGGGCAAAACTATGGAAAACATCTGTTAAAGTTAATGTCATTGTTTTGATTGACAAAAATCTCCATAAATGGCTGTTTAATCATTAAGTATATAACATTGTGGTACTTATTTCAAACGTCACCTTCTGCAGATGTGTCGACATTTACCTGCAGTTGGGAAAAGGGTAAACACATCCCCAATTATAAACGTTTCAAAGTCCTCTGCTGCAAAATTGTTGTAAATGGGAAAGAGTTAAAACATTACAAAACAGAACAATTGTTTGCAAGATAGAGATCTTACACCAAAACAAATAGCCTTTTTCGGTATCGACATATCTTAAGGAGCAATTGCCTTTCAAGTCCTATCTTCAAGTCATCGGGTACATATTTGTCAAGATGTGTATAATGTCTCTTGCATGAAAGACCGGATTATAAAGGACAATATCCGAAAAGGATTTGTTTTTGTGCCACAATAAAGCAATATCTTCCTTCACCGGCCGTCTTCATTGTGAAGAAATGGACAAGGGACAGAAAGGAAAATGTCACAATCAGTCTACTAAACGACATTCAAATGATTGAAGGAGAAATTGCTCATAATGAACACTTTTTTTCTTGTACCACAATAATGCAGACGCGGCAAGAAGCTTCTGTATGTGGGAAAGGGTTAAGCAACATGGTCTGACAAAGTTATTTACTTGTTCAAATGTCATTGTCAGAAACAATGTAGATATATAGATTGTAGTAATATGCAGTACAGAGTAATTAAGAATATTTCATACATAATGGTATCTTCTCCTATTGTTATTTGTTTTCAACCTTGCATGAAAACCCCTACTTAAGATATTTCACATTTGTTTAAGAATATGGCTCTAAAATATTCCTTTAAGTTACAGTTCAAAATTGATATTTATGTCTCTCTGAATCATTTAACCCTTTCTCTAATGTAAATGACTTTAAATGCATTTGCAGCAAATGACTTTTAAAAACAAGCAAGAGAAAAGGAGAAAGTGCTCACATAATATCAGTTCTCCCCTTTTCCACAATATTTTCTACATGCTTTCAATTACTCTTTCCTTTTGATAGATGTTGCATTTTTCTTCAGATGTTGCCATTTAAGCTACTCTCAATATTCTATTGTTTTAACAAAAGAAGAACATGCTTATAAAATCTAAATTAGATGAAAGGAGAAGGCGGATTCCTTGATGTCTTTGTAGTAAGGCAAATAATTTTTTGTATGTGTAGGACTGGTGCGGGACAACAAAGAAACACATGGCGTGGCGAAGTGGCGACTTTCATATGAACTAAATACTATTAAAAAATAACAATCAATAAATAAAATGTTAATATTAATTGATACATCTTTGTCAAGTCAATATCGAACTTATTTCAGCATGATTTGGCATTCTTATTAAAAATTGAGGCTATTAGGAAAGATAATGAGGAGTTGAAGTATAAAATCGACAACCTCAGCTCTAATATCGCATTTTTAGAGGGGCATTCTAGACGTAATAACCTGCGAATCGGGGGGTATTCGTGGTTGTCTTATGAGTGGTTCAGCTACGATCTACGACCCAGATCAACCAATACGCCATGTATTTTTCAGTGGTTGAGCTACGATCGACGACCCAGATCGACCAACTCGCTATGTTTTTATATTGGCTCACCTACGATCTACGACCCTGGTCAATCAATTCGAATTTTCATTTCAGTGGCTGAGCTACTATCTAAGACGCAGATCAAACAATTTTCTATTTTTTTCAGTGGCTGAGCTACGATCTACGAAACAGATTAACCAATTTTCTATGATTTGTCAGTGGCTAAGCTACGATCTACGACCAAGATCAACCAATTAGGTATCTGTTTTGAGTGGTTGAGCTACGATCTATGACCCGTATCAACCAATTCGCTATCTTTTTTCATTGACTGAGTTACGATCTACATGTACGACCCAGATCAACCAACTAAGTATGTTTTTTCAGTGGCTGAGCTAGGATCTACGAGCCAGATCAGCCAATCCGCTATGTGATTTGAGTGGCTAACCTACGACCCAGAGCAACCAATTCGCTATGTGTTTTGAGTGGTTGAGCTACGATTTACGCCCAGATCAGCCAATATGCCATGTGTTTTCATTGGCTGAGCTACGATCTACGAACCAGATAACCAATTAGCTATGTTTTTACAATGGCTGTGCTACGATCTACGACCGAAATCAACCATTTTTCTATGTTTTATCAGTGGCTGAGCTACAATCTACGACCCGGATCAACCAATTAGCTTTGTGTTTTGATTGATTGAACAACGATCTACGACCCAGATCAACCATTATTATATAACCTATAAATAGACGCCTTTTCATTGGTTAAAAAGTAACTTTTTAGTAAAAATATCTAGCGATATTCACCGTTTTTTTCTGATATTCACCAGTTTTATAAATAGTAACAGGGGAAGACCGGGAAATCCCACGAGTCGCCTTATAATATCAATATCAAAACGATATGATAAATTGAGGGTTATACAATAAAACAGTATACAGCTATTTACTCCTCTTGAGGTCAATAGTGAATCAAAGCACTGAAAGTGCTGTGGGACGGTACCCATTGTATGAGGGGGAAAAAGATGGTCAACTGTTCTATTTTTTGGAAAGTTACAATACAAGTGACATAATTTCAAACAAGAGCACCGCCAGCGGGTGCCTGACGCTCGTCTGATACCTAGTTTCTGACCCAATATGACCCATATTTGGACTTGACCTAGATATCTTTAAGACAAACATTCTGACCAAATTTCAAGCTGCTGAAGCAAAAAATGCGGCATCCAAAGTGTTAACAAGATTTTCCTTCAATTTGACCTAGTGACCTAGTTTTTGACCCAGCATAACCCATATTCGAACTTGACCTAGATATTTTAAGACAAACATTCTGACAAAATTTCAAACTGCTTATATAAAAATTGCGACCTCTGGAGTGTTAACAAGATTTTCCCTCAATTTGACCTAGTGACCTACTTTTTGACCCGAAGTGACCCATGTTCGAACTTGACGTACATATTATCAAGACAAACATTCTGATAAAATTTCAACATGATCAAGTTGAAAATGTGGCCTCCAGAGTGTTAACAAGATTTCCCTTCAATACGACCTAGTGACCTAGTTGTTGTCCTCATATGGCCCAGTTTCGAACTTGTCCAAGATTTTATAGAGATGAACATTCTGATAAACTTTCATGAAGATTGGATACAAAATGTAGCCCGAAGAGTGTTAACAAGCTCAAATGTTGACGACGCACGACGGACGGACGGACGCCTGACAAAATGTGATCACAATAGCTAAAAATACAAGAAATGAAAAAGCAAAAAATCCAAATGTTTTACCCAAAATCCCATTTGACATGTTGAAGTATATTATTTATGAAATATGTGTGCACAATTTGAAATCAATCTAACAAAAAATGAGGGAGCTTTGATCAAAGTCAACCAAAAACCACCAAAATCATGTTTTTTACCCCAAAAATAAGGTCAAACTCAGTATCTTTAGCATTCAATGTGAAGAAGTGTATTAGATGAACAAGTTTTCCAAGTTTCAAAGTATTATGTTTGATAGTTTCCATGTAAGTGAGCTAAACGCAAAACTTAACCAACGCCGACGCAGAGGACGACGATCAAGTGACGACAATAGCTCGTCTTTTTTTTTCCAAAAATCAGACGAGCTAAAAATGTAAACAAAAAAGCAAAAATGCATACAGTTCAAACATTTATTTAAGACAGGGTTAACCCCTTATTTCCAGAGATCTATAATTAAACTCTTGACTTGTAGACAGTAGATACAGTTAGATAAACAAACACATTTGTGATAGGTAATTGATCACATGGATAAACCCTACAGCAGATGATTTGAAAATGTTTAACTAAAGATATTGGTAAATCTGTATTGATGAAACTAAAAGTCAATAAAACATTGAGAAAACTGTCGAAATTTCTCATACCATCCATCTGTTGAAGATTAGACAACATGTGTCTGTAGTGTAGAAAGGGTAACATAGTACCTATAGCAAAGCTATTTATTATCTATAGTATCTAAAGAATCAACTTAATTTTAACACTCTTAGTAAAGAGGCACGCAAGGAACATTTGAGAGAAATTTGGTGACTACAGTGTTTTTTCAAAATATTTCTCAATATTGGCCTAGTGACCTAGTTTTTAGCCAGACCATATTCGAAGTTAGCCTAAATATCATCAAGATAAACATTCTGGTAAAGTGTCATCATGCTAGAGTTAAAAACATGGCTTCCAGAGCATTAACAAGATTTTTCTTAAATTTGATCAAGGGACCTAATTTTTTACTCAACATGACCAATGTCTAAATTGGCCAGTATATCATCAAGAAAAACTGTCTGGCAAAGTTTCAAGCCGCTAGGGTCAAAACTGTGGTCTTTTAAGTGTTAAATCAAGATTGTCCTACAACTTGGCATAGTGACCTAATTTTTTAACAAACATTACCCATATTCAAAATAAATATAATAAAAACAATCATTCTGACAAAGTTTCAGCATGCTCAAGCTAAAAGTGCCGCTTCCAGAGTCTTAACCCTTTCCCTCATACGACAATTCTGCAGCAGACGACTTTGAACATATTTTGTCAATTGATACAAAACCTCTATAATTGAATGGATAAACTATGACTAAAAGTGGAAAACATTGTGGCAAAAGGAGAACTTGCTTGTTTTGAGCAATTTCTTCTTTTGTCTCTATGTTTTCAAAAAGCCATCTGAAGCAGATGCGTCAGAACGCGTCTATATGAGGGAAAAGGTTAACAAGATTTTCCTCCAACTTGGCTTAGTGCCCTAATGTTTTATCCAAAATAACCAATATTTGAAATTGGCCTATCATCAAGACAAACTTTCTGACAAGGTTTCAAAATGCTCAATACAAAAATGCAGTGTCTATAGTGTTAACAAGATTTTTCTACAGTGATTGGCTAAGTGACCTAGTTCTTTACTGGATCTGACACATATTCGAACTTAGGCTAGATATCATACAAGCAAATATTCTGAGAAAATTTCAACATGCTCAAGTAAAACATGCGGCTTCCAGAGTGTTAACTAGATTTTCCTTTAATTTGAGCAAACCAACATTGTGGACTTTGTGTAAAGTATCGATCCGGATCAGCCTAAGCATGCCACACAGGCTTACAGGGATAGACAAATTTCTCCTGTGGATTTTCTGTCAAATTGACCTGTAACTTAACCAACAATGTCCAATTATCTAATATAACCAAAATTTATACTTTTTACCCCCAAAAATAGGCTACTAGGATATTAGATGAACACGTTTTCCAAGTCTCAAAGTATTAGGTAATAAAATAGTTTGATTGATTAATTGGGGTTTAACACCATTTTCATCAATCTTTCAGTCATATCACGGCAGCCAGTTCAACTACTCATATGTTTCTTGGCTTTCTCATACCAGTACTTCACACAACATTCTTTCCAAGCAACTGGCTGCTTTTCCACATAGTCTGAAAGCCCATTGGTGGTAGTCATGTCAAATGTTGGAAGGAATGTAGGCCAAGCTGGTGTTCGAACTCACAACTCCTGGATTAACAGCCCATGTCTCTACTGACTGAGCTACGGTAAACTGAGTAATAAAATAGGAAACATGCTGTATCAAAGTGAGCTTGCAAAGATATTTTCAAAGTTGTCTGCTGTAGATTGGTTAAATTTGGGTAAAGTTTTTTAAAAAGAGCCTGTGATATTGGTTCCGTTCAAATAATTCTTCCAATCCTTGAAGTTTGCAAAAAAATCAACAGGTCAAAATGTACAGTTGTGTTAAAAATTTCAAACTTTTCTTCCCATTACTATGTTCAACAATTGAACAATTGGGGACATATTTTGTACATGTAAATTCTGTTGCATGATGAGTACATATCAACTTGAATATACCAGAGACATATAAACACATATATACATAGAAAAAAATAGTAAACTGACCTTTGAATGTATATAGGCTGTAGACAATAATGATGCAATAGAAAATCTTTAAACTTTATGTCAGAAGTTAAATCTCATAATGTGCTTTTTCCTTTTGTGATCAATAATTTCATTGTGAAATTAATTCTTCTTATGAACATGTACCAGTACTCTATGGAATCTAGACAGAGAAAGCTTTGATCAGATTTAAAAAACAAGAGGCCCAAGAGGGCCAGTATCGCTCCACGGCCATTAGGCAAAAATTTAATTTTCAAACAGCCCCGCCCCCTGATGGCCATGTTTTTGACCAATCAACATTGTTGAAGGAATCTGATAGAGGACCATCCTAGGAACATTTCTACAAAATTATTTGTAAAATCAGCCCGAAACTTTCGTAGAAGATTTTTTAAGTTTTCACTATAGCCATATAAGGCAAAATAGCCCCGCACCCTGGCAGCTATAGTTTTCGAACAATCAACTTGGCTTGAAGGAATTTGATAGAGGGTCACCCAAAGAACATATCTACAAAATTATTTGAAAATCAGCTGGACACTCTCGGAGGAGAAGATTTTTTAAGTTTTTACTATAGCCATATACGGCAAAATAGCCCCACCCTCTGACGGCCATGTTTTTCGACTAATCAACATGGCTTGAAGGATCTGATAGAGGGTCACCCAAGGAACATTTCTACAAAATTATTTGAAAATTTGCCTGAAACTTTCGGAGGAGAAGATTTTTTAAGTTTTCACTATAGCCATATAAGGCAAAATAGCCCCGCCCCCTGGCAGCCATAGTTTTCCACTAATCAACATGGCTTGAAGGAATCTGACAGAGGGTCTCCCAAGGAACATTTCTACAAAATTATTTGAATATTTGCCAAACAATTTTTGAGGTAAAGATATTTTAATTTTACATTATAGCCATATAAGGCGAATTAGCCCCGCTCCCCTGGCGATCATGTTTTTCGTCCAATCAACTTGGCTTGAAGGAATCTGATAGAGGGTCAAACAAGGAACATTTCTACAAGATTATTTGAAAATCGGCCGGAAACTTTCGGAGATGAAGAATTTTTTAAGTTTTCACTATAGCCATATACGGCAAAATAACCCCACACTCTGATGGCCATGTTTTTGACTAATCAACATGGCTTGAAGGAATCTGATAGGGTCTCCCAAGGAAGATTTCTACAAAATTATTTGAAAATTTGCCAAACACTTTTTGAGGTAAAGATATTTTAAGTTTTCACTATAGCCATATAAGGCAAAATGCCCCGCCCCCCTGGCCACCATGTTTTTCTACCAATCAACTTGGCTTGAAGGAATTTGATAGAGGGTCACCCAAGGAACATTTCTACAAAATTATTTGAAAATCGGCCAGACACTTTCGGAGGAGAAGCTTTTTCCCTATTTTTAGCTCATCTGAGCTTTGCTCAAGGTGAGTTATTGTGATCGCCTTTTGTCCGGCGTCCGTCGTGCGTCGTGCGTCGTGCGTCAACTTATTCTCCTCAGTAACCAGTGGGTCAATTTAGATGAAACTTCACAGAAAGCATCCTCTCAATGACCTCACCAGAATTCCTTGACATTTTTGGGATCCATGCAAAATTCTGGTTTCCATGGCAACGAAACCGAAAAAACTTCAAAATTCTTCTTCTCCCAAATTGGTTGGCAGATTTTCAAATAATTTTGTAGAAATGTTCCTTGGATGACCCTCTATCAGATTCCTTCAAGCCGTGTTGATTGGTTGAAAAACATGGCCGCCAGGGGGGCGGGGCTATTTTGCCTTATATGGCTATAGTGAAAACTTAAAAAATCTTCTCCTCCGAAAGTGTAAGGCCGATTTTCAACTAATTTTGTAGAAATGTTCCTTGGGTGACCCTCTATCAGATTCCTTCAAGACATGTTGATTGGTCGAAAAACATGGCCGCCAGGGGGGGGGGGGGGCGGGGCTATTTTGCTTTATATGGCTATAGTGCAAACTTAAAAAATCTTCTCCTCCAAAAGTGTCAGGCCGATTTTCAAATAATTTTGTAGAAATGTTCCTTGGGTGATCCTCTATCAGATTCCTACAAGCCATGTTGATTGGTCAAAAAACATGGTCGCCAGGGGGCGGGGCTATTTTGCATCATATGGCTATAGTGAAAACTTAAAAAATCTTCTCCTCCAAAAGTATCTGGCCGATTTTCAAATAATTTTGTAGAAATGTTCCTAGATTGATTGGTCGGAAACTATGGCTGCCAGGGGGCGAGGCTTATATAGCTAAAGTGAAAAAAAAAAAATCAGGTGAGCGATTCCAGGGCCATCATGGCCTTCTTGTTTTAATTTGGTTGCCATGGAAACCAGAATTTTGCATGGATCCAAAAGATTTAAATGAATTTAGTAGAGGACATTAAGAGGATGGTTCCTAGGAAGTTTCATCTTAATTGGCCAAGTGGTTAGGTAGGAGAAGTCGTTTGAAGCAAAAAATTAACGCATGCACGACGGACAATTCGCCATGACATAAGCTCGACTAGCTTTCAGCCAGAGGAGCTAATTATAATATTTCAATCACCCTTTCCCTCAAATAGACACTTTCTGACGCCGCTGCAGCAGACAGCTTTTTGAAAACATGGAAGCAGTGGAAGAAATTGCTCCATACGAGCAATTTCTCCTTTTGTCACAATGCTTTTTACTCATGCCTCTTACTGTTGACAAATGCTAGTAGACTTACAGTTTTACATCTTGGGTCATTTAACAAACCTTTTACATCTTGGGTCATTTAACAAAACAAATGATCTGCCTGATCAAAATTATCAACAGGTTCACCCTGTGTGACACAATATATAGTTCAAAATGATCTACTTAATGTTAGTTATCATGTACAAGTGTTTTCCTGGAAGGCTGTGTTATAGCTCAAAATGATTTACTTGAATGTCGTGTTCATAGTAATTAGTTAATTACACAGTTATCTTCCTGTATTATAGTAAACAAAAACAGATCTCATTGTGCATCCTTGATTCGTATTTGTATCGTTTACAACATTCCATTCCGTTACTGTTTTCCGGGTTAAAACAAACACTTTCATTCATAATACTTGTCACAACGACTCGCTGCTGTTACCAGCTTTGAAGAATGTCATTAACGTCGTTTTGTTTTTGTTTTCTACACGTTTTGTTGCGTCCAGGACTTGCCATTTGTCTTTTATTTCTCTGATTCAACTAAAAACGAAACCGGAAATAACAGTAAATATACCCCAACTTTTCCAATACATAAAAGTTGGTTGTAAAAATGTCCCATACACTGACATCTTCTTCACAAGTAATGCTGCGCATTATAATCTGTCAACATTTCCATGATCTGAAACGAAACAAAAATACATACAGTTACTGATTGCACAATAAAAAAAATCAAGATGTGTATACATGTCTGCACAAAACCATTTTTATCAATATATATGTATGCTATGATTTGAATAATAAAATAGTCCGTTTATAATAGATACTTTGCAATTATTGATCTGCATTATCAATTTAAAATGCAGCAAGAATGCAGTATACTGTTACATGACACGAGCGTTAAAATGTTAGTTATGCACGTGCATGACGTCATTTCAAACAATAACGTCATAACAGATGAACTATTGACTCGAAAATGGACTATTGGACCTGAATTTTAGAATAAAAGCGAAAAGGAGTCAAATAGTCATTTTTTATTGAATCACACGTGACTGCTTTTCGTCCAATCAAATACTTTGATTCATAGTAGGTATATAATAATTATGGGCTTTTCAGCTGTTATACATGATGTTGATATGTACCAAAAAATCATTATTGACCGAGGCGATATTGATTTTTTTGGTGCATATCACATCATGTATAACAGCTGAAAAGTCCATAATTGTATATTATTATATAACCTATAAATAGACGCCTTTTCATTGACTAAAAAGTAATTTTTTAGTAAAATATCTAGCGATATTCACCGTTTTTTTCTGATATTCACCAGTTTTATAAATAGTAACAGGGGAAGACCGGGGAATCCCATGAGCCGCCTATTTTAAATATCCGTACGCTACGGAATTTTCCGAGGCGCGTTCCGAATGACCACGGAAACTTCCGAAGCTCGTTCGGATGATCATGACAATATTATAATTATACATATATTGTCAACATGAGGAAAATACTGTTAGCTACGGTGTCCTGTTGGGGCCAGCGTGTTTTTCTGTGGACGGCCTCTTATTGTGGGCAAAAAAAACCGCGCCGATTTAACTTAAATCCGCGCACTTTTTTTTAAGGCTGTTTATATAGGATTCTATAGAGAATCCAGCAGAATTTTGTCGAAAAAAGATGCGATATTTTACAAATAAAAACGCGCATCTTTTTTTCATGGTTGCCAAAACATCAAACTGGAAAAAAAAAAGTGCGCGGATTTAACTTAAATCCGCGTACTTTTTTTTCTCGGTCACAAACGGAGGAAACATACGGAGTGAAACTTCCCTCGACAC